>BGPR01031220.1:400-18175 GCA_013235015.1 Araneus ventricosus | reverse complement strand
CTGTGCTTGCTTCGTTCAGTTACGGTACTGTAATCCGCCCACTAATTATAGGTTACATGGCAGTTACGGCCAACAGGAGATCAGAGTTGAATTCAACCCACAGGGCATGTGGGAGGTGTGGGTATCAACCTTCCAAATAAAACGATGTGCTGTAAATGTACTGTGGAATAACATTACAACAGTACACCATCTCAGTACAGATTTCAGTAAACATCTCGCTATTCATCTTCTCCACAAAGGAGGAGTAGACCTTTAACAGCGTCCTGTAATGGCAGCATAAACTGTCATACCCGCAAACATAAACTATTTCGTTCATTTTTATAAGGTAGGTTTGTTTTCAACCTCTTAACGTGGCGATGAGCCTTTGCAGACGCATGGGGAAATGTACACTCACATTGAAGGTACTGTGTAAAAAAATGCTGTTAGATTTCTTCATTCTTTACATAATGGAAACTGCATTTCATTTCAGCCTTTTTGTATTTTTTGTTATTAATTTTAAAAAATAATAAAGATTGTTCTTGAAACACCCTGTACAATGGATGCCTAAGTTCTTTGAGGACCAGAAGAAGAAAGCCATATTGTGTCATAGAGATAAAAAGATTTTAGATTTAAACTTTTCTTTAAGAACCATTTACTCTCTCTGAATATATATATTCAATGAAGAATTCCATGTCTATATCTAATTTAAATAATGTAAGAATTACATACATTTATTACCAGAAAGGGCTAATCACTTATATAAGAACCGTGTATTATTAGATAATTTGAATATAGGTGGATTTCTTAATACAGATTTTTCGAGAAAATATCACGCTTTATTTGGTGCATTTAACTTGGAATACAAATTCCGTATTGATTTTTTGTTAATCAAATATCGACGTTTTTTCCTGCATTTAGCTAGCGAAAATTAATAAAAACTCTTCATATTTTCCCTTGGATTTATTTTATAGAAACTTATGACTTGATAATAGAATACTATAAATCCATTTGTAGCAAATTTTGTGTTAATGCTTCTGTATCATGTGCGCCTTTTGCAATTCTAAACGCGAAACATCAGACTGATAAGGATTTCAAAATAATGGTAAAAGTTAATCTCACTGTGTAGAGATTTAATTTCTGGTTTCTGCGAAAGCTTATCTGGTGAAAAGACGAAATAGTGTCTTGTTTAGATCAAATGAACCTGATATTTAATAAGCATATAAATATCGCTATTAGTTCCGTTCAATCAGAAATCTCCCAGTATAAAGGAAGCAGTTATCGATAAAGATAATTTAAATTGAAGCATTTTTTAGGTTTAACGAGTTTAAATTTCTGTAATTGGCATCATTTAAATATTTTTTACGTTTTATTGACAAAAGGATAGATAAATGATTCCATTCTGAGTTTAAAGTAACTTTTTAAAATCGTAAGTGTGTTTATACGTATGAAATAAATATCGGAAAAGATGGTAAGCAAGTGATTATGAAATGCTATTGTTTCAAAAGGTTATATTAATTTACTGTCTGGAACAAGCCAACTGCATTTAACAACACAATGGTTGTTTATATGCTTACGAAAAATAGTGAATCGATAACAACAATAGCTATTTAAAGAATTTAAAATCATCTCTCCATTTGAAAGGTTAGGTGTCTTGTAATGATTTTTTTATTCATATAGGTATTTGTACCGCATCTTATTATAAAAAAACAATAAAGTTATCGAATTTATTAAAAATAATAACATAAATACAATAGAAACCTATGATTTCCAAGATCTCTTCAGAAGCATCATCTTTGATAAACTACAAGAAGTGTTAAGGAATTATTTCTTTTTATTATTTTTCTGGAAAGATATTACAAATTACTGTATTTATAATAACTTTATTTTAAGTGAGGAAAATATTTTCCAGAAAATTTAAGGCATCCTACAAGGAACCAGCTTTTCATATCTACTGGCCAATTTGTTTCTGCACTTTTTTGAACGTAATATCGCTATTAATTTGAATTCAGCTTTTAGATTCATTGATGATCTTATTATATTCAACCACAAAGATTTGAATGCAACTTATAATAATCTGTATCCAAATGAACTTAAATTGATCCAAACCAATAGCTTTCAAGAACATGTTATTTTTCTGGAACTAATTATTGATTGCCAAAATACTTTAAAGGTATATATTTATGACAAAAGAAATGAGTTCAAATTCAACGTCAATAGATATATTTTTTGGAACTCAAATATCTCTACTAAAATTTATAAAAACACTATCATAAATCAACTCATTAGGATTAACAAAACATGCAACGAAGGAAATTCTATTAAAAAACAAATTCAGCACCTTCGAAATAACCTTAATAGTAATAAAATTTCTACCTCCTTCTACTAATGTTTAATTAAGGCTTTAAGATGCAAGTAAAGGATTGCATTTTAGAGCTATGCTGACGCAGTTTTAAATTGTGGTAGGGTCACTGAAGTCAGGCAGATCTAATGTGATTACCTCGCAAATGGATCTTTTAGTCGTTTATTAATGGAATTCAAAACATTTTACTCTATCCGCTCTCAAAAATGGTTTAATTTATACCTTTCCCATTAATTCTATAATTTTTCTTTTACAATTTTTGTATATTTTTCATCGCTTTCTTTGTCTCCATCGTAATCTTAATCGTACGCCCCCGCCCACCCCCGATCTCACAGCTTAGGCGCGAATTCACGTAATTTGATTCTTTGAAAACATCCGGTCTCTTATACGACGGAAGACATTCAGTTCTGTGTCTTCTTCCATGCTGCTTGCATCTCCTCATTTTACAATATGTACATTTCTAATTCTTGGTCAATTTTATTTCGATTTTTGTATATCGTATCACTCGGGGTGAAGACAGTGTTAAATTAGCTTATAGCTAACACTGTTCTCAGAAAGTGTTGGGATTTTTCTAATTATTTTATGGTTAGTGTGGATAGTTAGTACGGATTTCAATTTCCCTGAAGACACATCCGTTCTTTTCTACTGAAATAATTTCCATCCTTTTGTCTCTTCGTTAAAATTTGATTTTTGATATATATATATATATATATTACTTCTACGTCCATCTTAATAAGCATCTTAATAACTTTCTTTTCGAGTCACGAGTCTTTTTTTCCGGGGAAATTCCCTTCTCTGGATACTTAAACTTTCTGCGCATTCCTATCTGCCCTTTTTTCATTTCAACATGTGAACGAACAACAACGTCGCGCTGCTTCGCGCGTTACCTTTTTTGTCTGGTCATGGATACTCCTATAATACGATTATTTTAATTATTGAAAAGTAACCTACATTATTGTCTATGATGGAATAAAAGAAGATTGAAGAAGTACTGTCTTTTGCTTTACCAACATGGATTACTTCACCTTTTAAAGCCTGATCTTTCATATATATATATATATATATATATATATATATATATATATATATATATGTATGTATATATATATAGTTAAATATTTCAATGAATCAATGTGTTATATTTTCATTCTATACATATATTAATCTAAAAATTAAAATTAAAATCAAATTAGCATATCAATAATCATACAAATGAAATACAGAAGATAGTTTGATTATAGACTATTACTACTATGAAAAATACAACCTAGAATTGGAATTCCAACAATCAAATGCCAATCAGTCTTGGGAACTGATATCTGTCACATTAATCTAAACTTGTGGCGCCAACCCTATGCGAAAGCCGATTGTTGGAAAAACGGTAAAAAAGGGGAATAATTCCAAAAATGTTTTAAGATTAGAAAGGAGAAAGTATATAACTTATAACATACCAATTGAATAGTTATAATTATTGTTAGGACTAGAGCATTATCCTAAAGCATTATTCCGCATTTAAAGTGAAAATATTATTTCTAAATAAAGCTTTTAATACTATAATAAAACACTATAAAAATATTAACTATAAATTAAATTAAACCTTTCATAATATATATATATATATTATATATTTGGAAATGTACATAAAATAAATAAATGAATGCATGATGCAATCTTATTCTTAATCTAGTGGCACCATCTACCTATGAAGTGATTTACTAAAATCTTTGTTGTTAATTCCATTATATATGATCATATCAAAAATAAATCTAAAAGACTATTGATTTAATGATGTTAAATATTTCTTATTAACATAAACATACATGAAATTTAAAGGATTACCATAACTCATAGCATTTTCAAGAAATGTATAAATATAAAACTGCTGTTTTCATCTGTATACGACTAAAATAGTGCTTTTATGAATATAATTTAAGACGATATTTCTATAAACTTGACGACTTATGTTGTCATTCTAAATAGGTAACTTATTTATATTGAACTGAAAAGTATGTCTTTTATCATAAATCTCAGTGCTTAATTTATTATCAACTTTCTATATATATATATATTGGTTAAGTAATATTGATTTATATATTTATTATTTTTTCTGGTTAAATGAACTTAGGTTTACTTTTGGTTAATTACACTTTTTTTAAAATATAATATTTTAAAAATAAGATTTTCTTCTTAAATTGTCATTGTTTGGATTCAGAGTCAGATCTGAAAATAGTTTGATTTAGATAAATTGGTTTAACAAAGATTAATAAGTTTGCTATTTTAAAAATCTTTGCAATATATTAATTTTTATAATATTTTGATTGTTGAATTTGATAGTTATAGTAAGTAAATTAAGTTAATTTTTTCTCTATTTCTCATTTTGGAATAATTTGGGTCATACTTCTTTTTTCTTATCCAACAATTAGGCCTCGTTGAGGGTCATTATAATTGTTGGATTTCCACATAAGATTGTCTTTTTCAAGTATGCTTATGGTTAATTTTATGTGCAAAATTTTTTTTATATATTTTATGTCATAGATTAATTAAGTGTCCATATTGTATATTAAGTATTCATATATTAGCTAGTTATAATTTGTTTAATTTATGAGTAATTTTTGGAAATTACTTTTTCTACATAACGCATATAAAAATGTTTTAATTTTTACTGTTATCCGAATAATTTTAATCTTTGTCTTCCTGATTTTTAACATTATCTTAATTTACATCGCTGTCATCATTGTTTTATTAAAACTAAGGTTAGTGTCGATTGATTCATCAGTTCTTTTTTTCTTGCTTTTTTTTATTTCTAAAGCATTCTGCCGATGTACATGAGCATTCTGTAATGTAAAGCATTCTAAAGCATTCTGCCAATGTACATGAGAGTTTCCACTTCAACTTCAGTTAGTAAATAAGGGACAATGAGGTATGTTTGGTTAAAAGCCCGTCTTAGATGGGAATAAATCTTCTAGTACCTATAATAGTTTATGAGATAGAGCCGAATTTAAAGTTTTAAAAGAAAGTTATGCAATAACATGAAAAATAAATTTAATGAAAACAGTTTTTAAAAATACGTTTTCATTAGTGCATTAAATTATAGAATATTTTTTATTCCGATTATTTTCCACTTTTTAGTCTTTAATTTCTAATTCATTATCATAATTATTATGAGGAAAACTTGAAATCAAATTTTTCTGAGATTCGCTATCAGGTGTCACCAATTCTACTATATTAAAGTTAACCAAATTAATATATTAATTGATAATTAAGTTATGAAAATGCTAAAATAGTGTATAATCATCGGGAACACACAAGTTAACAAAATTTCAAAACTGTAAGAAATCAGTAAGTGAGTGAAAAATCGACTACAGAATTCCACCTTAACAAACATGAAACATGGCGAGTTAAATAAATGTGTTTAAAAACACAAGAACTGTAATAGACATTTGAATCAAATTATCTTTAATGTTGAGATAATTTACAAATATTATAGTTTACAGAATCATATATGATGACCATTTTTCTTATAAAAATATATATCTATATACTGTAGTTTTTCATTTCAAAAACTTGGAATTAGTGCCAGCGGGCAACTAGTACTTAAGCGAAAGGAAATTAAAAATAATTTGGCTGTCCTCCTTCAGGACAATTTCCATGATCCTTGTTCATCTTCCTCATCAGTTCTGCATCGTGATAATTAGACAGGCTTCCACCGTATTTAGTTGGAATTATGGATCTGGGAAAATGATTCAAGAGATCCTCTGGATTGGAATGGAAGAAGAACTGAAACGATAGGTAAAAATATAACTCTTCAATGACAAGTCAAGTTGACAATGCACAGAAAGCGACGAACGACAGCATCACCATTAGATAATGAAATATTTGTTTCTGCGAGCTTTAATGTGCCATGAAATGGTAACACTTAATAGAAAAATGTTCATGAAATCAAATAGCTTTTGTTTCAAACCTACATTTACAACAGAGGTTATTGATTAGTGGAATTTAAGACCAAACTCTGTTCAAATACATCAATTACTTTTAAGAAGACACAGCGCTCAAAAAATGGCCAAGATATCTATTTTTGTTTTATACGTTTGTTTCTTTGCAGTTTTACTTCTAGAAATTGTAACAAAATTTCGAAGTGTCACTTTTAATGTATTAAAAGTTATTTTGGTTTTTATTTGCTATGACAAATGAAATACATCTGCAAATGACAAGTTTAAACGGCCTTTTCTCCATCTTCCGTTTTTCTTCGCTTTCATGTTTTTAAAATGTTAGTTCGTTCTTCCTATTTATGATTGTGCTTTTAAATTTTTTGTACACGTTTATCAATATGTATATGATAAGACTGTGCAGGCGATAAGCATTTAATTGGTTAGATTTTTGAATATATAAAATACATAATGGGTTTTCTTCTAAATTTCCTAGTATTTTGCGTTCCAAATATTGCAGCAAATATTTTATTAGACGTATCTTAAAATCCGTGAAAGTTTTTTCTAATACATTTCAATGGATCTACAAATGAAATTTTAAGCAAAACTATTCATATTCTATTTAGTGCGGGATTTTAATTTTTTAAAAATTACGTCGGGGACTAGGTCGTATTGACTATGTTGAAGAAGGCATGTCAGATAGGCTGCACCGACGAACGCTGTTACTCATTTGGCACTACCCAGGGAGCACGTGTAGCTTAAAGTATGCTACGGACCCGAATAACTCTATTCCCCAAGGATTAAAAAAAAAAGAAATTGAATTTCTTAAAAAAAATTTAATTTCAACCAATGAAGCCGAAATAATATTTTTTTCTTCTTCCTACTGACTATTTTGACCCACATTTGACAGTTCTACAAGTTAGATGTAAAAGCAAATTACAAATTTCATTTATGTAGCTTGTTGCGTTTTTGAGATATCGCGCTCACATCAGCTCGAATATACAGAAAGACAAACAGCCTATTTCTTAAAGGTTTTGGTTCAACAATTGATACATCAAAAATTCTGATGATAAAACCATATGCGAAATTTTATCCATCTACCTCTCTTCGCTTTTGAGTTATCGTGTTCAAATGCCCACTAGAGACAAACAGAAAGCTTCCTGTTGATGGATTTCCTCCAAAATATGATAGAAATCTGTACCATTTCGGTGTAAAGACGACTTACCAAAGTTCATTTACCTAGCTTGTTGCGTTTTCAAGATATCGCTCTCACATCAACTCGAATAGACAGATAGAAAAACAGCCTATTTGATTACGGATTTGGTTCAAGATTTGGTGCAATTCTTATGATGAAACGATGCGCCAAATTTTATCCATCTACCTCTCTGCGCTTTTGAGTTATCGTGTTGAAATGCACATTAGCAGATAAACAAAAAAGCTTCCTGTTGACGAATTTCCTCTAAAATTTCATAGAAATTCGAAACATTTCGCTGTAAAGCTGACTTACCAAATTTTATTCTTCTAGCTCGCTGCATTTGTTAGTTATCGTGCTCACAGACGGATCGACAAACAGACATAATTTCAAAAATTCAATTTTTTTAAATGTTCAAATTTAAAATTTTTCATATTGAGCATATATATATATATGCAATATTTCATATTGTCTTAAACACGGATGAACATTAGAAATCTCGATTTTTCTTTTTGGCGACTACAAAATTTATTTTCTGATTCGAGAAAGTAAAATCTTCTTTTTAATTCATCTAGAAACAAAATCGGTTTTATATCTAAACATAAAAAGGCATGAAGCATAATTACGAAATTTACGCAATTTTTGTTTTCTTTTTTTAGTTTTTCTTGAATATCACGAAAACTCTTCAGTTTTCACACTATATGCGAATTAACAAACTAAAGAGCGTAGAATTCCCTACAAATACATGCTTTTATTTTTCTTCCAGTTTTAATATTTTCTCAGATAATGGCTCTAAACAAATTTTTGATTTCCGGTAATTTACGACCCCCTAGACCACCCAAATGGCATGTTACCTATGTGACAAAAACTTTTTTGAGATGCGCTCTCATTAAACAAACACCGTAGTTCCACATTTTTTAAATTAATTTTTGAAATGAGTCACTTCATTTGTGTGCACCGTGTATTAACGAATGCATAATAAAATTTATGAATGTTACATTAGATAATAATCTACATGCACAACACATTTTCAGTTTCATACTTACTCTTTTTCTCATCTTTTCCGATAGGAGATGTTTCAGTACAGCCCATACAGCCGCCAGAAATATAGATTTATTAATGAGATGAATTTCTTTGTAACGAGCAGGAATGCAGCTCTATAAAGATGAAGTGAGGATTAAATATTTAGGATGATTTAAAATTCAAATAAAGTGTTACACGTCAGATGAGTAATTTTAAGAATTTAAAATGATCGTCATAAGTTTAAATTTTGCATTTAAGAGATACCCAGTCAGATTTGCAAGTGCATGCATACTTAGCTACCTTACTACGATGCCGAAGTGAAGATCATTCATTATGTGCTGCTAAAGCACCACCTAAGGAGGTCTGAAGTGCTCATTTTTTACCCCCGGAATCTCGAGGTCCTTTTCATTGACGATGAAAATGCTCTTTTTAATGCATAATCATAGAATAACAAAATCAATTCCACCACGAAGCTACCGAGACCAGATGACGAGGACAGTTGCCTGGGATGGCATACTCTCTCTTATCTTCCGCACCACGCCAAGGGAGGTAGTTTGTTTGACCTACGCCATCAGATTTTGCATGCACCTTGCACACATATGCATCTGATCACCAATGGAATCGGGATTCGAACGTATAACCCTCCAGTCCCGAAGCCTAGACTATACCACAAGGCCAAAGTGCCTCTCGCATAGGAGAAAGCCTAAATATTTGGGAAGCACATGTTCTATTAGATTACCCCCTTTAGTTAAGTTACCTGATGGATTCGTGCCACAGCCTTACAATGTTGGGGAGAATCGCTGAATTTATACGGCCATCGCAACTTCAGTTATCTTTATATATAAAAGGCAAATACCATGACTCACTCACTCACTCATCACGAAATCTCCAAAACCACTGGGACTAGAACTTAAATTTGGCAGGCGGTTGCTTCTTGGGAAGTAGGTGCTCATTAAGAAATACTTTTTCGAAATTTTAATTAAAATCTAAATTATTTAAAAATTGCTTTAAGTTTTAACGTTTTCCAGGAATAACTTCGGATCATATTATCGCAAAAAACCCATTTTTGCATCATGTTAAATATAAAAAAATTTTTCAATGACACCGATCTTATTTCCACGCGACATTTTGTTCAGTTTTTATTAATGTTTCAAAATATTTTAAAACATGAATTGTAACAATGTTTTTATTGTTGTAAATAAAATTCAAACCATCTCATTATTTCACCCGCTTTGGCAATTGTTACGGTTGTGATAGTATAAATTGTTTTCTTGGGAAATTAACTCCAAAGCAGAATTTTCACTTTAGTATTCATTGCATTTCTGAAATATTTTATCGCACCTGCTTCAAAGTAATATTTTTATAAAGCTTGGCAATATATATTTGATTTCAGGTTTGTTTGTTTTTATTGTGCGTGAGGTACATTGAAGTGATTTTCGTCCTTTCTTCAAGCATTTTATCTCATGCTTTCCTGCCATTTTAAATTCCTTGCAGTACCTCAAAATTACACAAAAGGAAGAATAAAAAAAATCAAAATAATGGCATTTTGACTTTTAAATCTGGCTAACTGGTTGTACGGCTGTTGACAATTGTTTAAAAGTTTGGGAATACACATTGAATTGTTAGATAAAGTGGAAAAACTTTGTTATCACCCGATAAGGTTACTACCCTCCCCACCCCAAATTCAACGACTATTTCGATTGTCATTGAGTTCTTCCTCCCCTCAAAACTAGCCAAGAGCGCCAGACGGGTCTTTTCTACTTCTAAGAGAAAATCGCCTGAAACCGTCCGAACGGTCATTAGAGGTTTAAATAGTCAACCAGTGGGAGTGGCCTCCCCTAAACTTTCTCGTATACTGCTAAAAGATTTGTCATTTCCCCTCCCCTTGCGTGGATAAAAAAAATCGAACCTACTGTAATCCAGAATGCAACGAATATCAGAAGGTTTTTCATTGCGATTATAGTGATTGTAAAATATTTAAGTGAAGAATCATATTAAAAGAGATGCCTATGTATTAAAACTTAGCAATATTTATTTTCCATCACACTCCAGGAAGATCCGCTATTATACGAGCGAGCGAAAACAAAACAGGAGATAAAACATATAAATCACAAACTCCGTCTCAAGGACAGGTGACACAATCCTCCCGCTTGGTACCAGAGATAGCTAAGTAGGCATGCGCGTGGAGATGGTTTTGAAACGAAGGCTTAACAAGTATGCGATTATACAGACCGACAGACAGTCAACCCGTTGACGGATTTGGCCCAAAATTTTATACGGACCTACATTCATGACGATAAAACTGTGTATAAAATTTTATCAATCTGGCTTTTCAAGTTTTTGAGTTATAGCGTTCGCATGACCTCGAACATGCAGACAGACAGACTTCCCGTTGACGGATTTTGTCCAAAATTTGATAGAAACCTACAAATTATGTTTAAAGACCACATTCCAAATTTCATCCCCGTAGCTCTAATAGTTTTCGAGTTATCGTGTTCACAGACAGACAGACACACAGACAGACAGACATAATTCCAAAATTGTGTTTTTTGGACTCAGGGAGGTCTAAAACGTGGAGATTCGTCAAAATCTCGAGTTCGAATTTTTTGACGATTACAATACTTTCTCTTTGTATACTTCGTATACTAGAAAGTAAAAAGTTAAAGTAAATATATTTTATTCCTTAATTTATATTTGTATGAACAAAGTGATGATTTTCCTGCACTTTAATTTTACAGTAACGATCAAGCATTGATATGATACTTTTCGATTCTTCAGTGAAGCTCATTTTAGCATTTAGCTATGCAGTGAAACTTCGATTAACCGGCAGTGTCCGCACCAGAGCTGTGACGGATAACCGAATAGACGGATAACAGAAATCTCTTGGTGCAAATGTACAGTAAAATGGTTTCACTGCAGCTTGGGTAGGAAATAAAAAATGAAATCCTATAAAAGTGAATAATGTATGCATTACTGTATTTAATCCCATGCCTTAACTTTTTATTAAACCTCCTAATTGGATGCCACAATCCATTCGATATATTTTTTATTATTTCAATTTATTTAAGGTGGTAAAGGATACTTGAGACATTTAAGCGTGACCGGGTGATTTTTTATTTAAAATTAATAGTTACTTTGACTTAATTAAGGATTTAAATACCTGACGGGCACAAAAAACCAAATGTATGACTTACGAGGCCGACCAAGATGGGGTTAATTTTCCAAAATGATCAATAAAACTTCAATATAAGAAGAGTAATACAACAGAATTGATGGATTAGAATTTTTGAGATGATGACGGATAACAGAAGCTGACGGTTAAAACAATGACTGTTCCGCATCCTTTTGCTTATTTTATTTCTTTTATTATTATTGTATTTTGTGTTCTGCATGCTTTAGTCTATTACTTTTATATTCTATTATTTTAATTTGCTTTAATTCTAAATTGGTGCATATTGTGTGTTTTTGTTTCTCTGCGTGTTTAATTTTATCGCCTCCGCAAGGCGGCGCTACTAGTTTGTTTACTGTTGACTTGTCAACATATGATTCTGCTCGCATCATCCGCACTTACCAGACACATTGTTTGGGCCACACATATCCCTTTTTATTTGAGCACTGTCTCTGCCTTGGAGAGCCTTTTGAGTCGCACATATCCCTTTTTATTTGAGAATTGTCTAGCCTTTTGGGCCGCACATATCCCTTTTACTTGAGCATTGTCTCTTCCTTGGAGAGCCTTTTGGGCCGCACATATCCCTTTTTACTTCAGCATTTTATCTGCCTTGGAGAGCGGTTTGGGCCGCACATATTCCTTTTTACTTGCATTACTCTTGTTGCATTTGCTCTTTATTGCAACAAGCAGTCTTCTTCCCAATGAATTGTAACCGCAGCCTACAAATTGTGGTAGGTGTTTCTAAAATACTGTATCCATCTTGTATAATTGTAAATATAGAATTTTATGATATTCAAACAGTATTTCATCATTCTTAAATTCAAACAACACCAAAGTTTAAGCAATCTTCACAACAATACGCATTCCAGCACTAGCTTCAAGGATGGTTGAAATTCGTGATCTTCATCTGAATCAAAGCACCACAACAGCAACAGTGGCGGTTATTTGAAGTCTTACTGTATCTTGTCTCACAACATAAAAAGCTGTAGAAAAAGTGAATATACTTACGAATGTAGCATTGTACAGCAGGAAAAGATTTTGAGGAGTGCAGTATCTCATGTGCTTGACCGTGTCTGTAAAATCGTCAATCAGCTTAATTCCACTGATTTGTGTCATTGGATATCGAAGTGTTTGCAGATATGAAGATATACCTGCTCTTTTAAGATATTCTAAGGAAAATTCATTTGGGTTCCATTTCCCTGCAATCAGTAAAGTAATTGAAAATTAGTAAAAAGAGTATTCTTTTCTGAACTCATTAATGCCTATCGCCCCTTTTTTGGGACATTTCTATAAATGCATCATAAACTCATAGGAATAATTTTTTCAACATAAATTTCACAAAAAAATATTTTCAATCACTGAGAGCATATACAGGGTGTCCACACTTATCGTGGTCCAATAGCTAATTTCTAAACCGTTAGAGATTGACATAAGTTTGAAATAACAATTCTCATACAATTGAAAAAATGCTTTAAATGAAGGGAAGAATTATAAAATATGCTTTCTGAGTGAATAAATAGATTCCTGAAGAGGTCACGATATCTAACTTTTTATACAGTTTCCCAGTACTATCAATTCATATTTAGTAAAATATTCTTGACACTCTATTATTTTAAACAAAAAATCTCCCTCTCTTCTGCGACTAAAACTGACCGAGTTATGGAGCTTTGAATATCTCTGACTTAGACAACTTTACACCATTCAATAGCCGTCTTGAAGACAATCCAGCAATCAATGCGCTGCACTTGCTCGACGAGACCGCTGATTGGTTAAAAATCATGAAATTCAAAGCTCCATAACTCACTCGGTTTTAGTCGCAGAAGAGTGAGACTTTTTTTTGTTAAAAATGTTAGAGTGTCAAAACTATTTTACTAAATATGACTGATAGGACCGGGTGACCGTATAAAAAGTTAGAATTCGTAACTTTTTCAGAACTATATCTAGTGACTCAAAAAATATAAAATATAATTCTTCCCTTTATTTAAAGCATTTTTCCAATTGGAACTATTCGTCTATTTCTAACGGTTTAGAAATTAGCTGTTGGACCACGATAAGTGTGGACACCCTGTATATAACATTTGGTTGATAATGAAGCCTTTTTATTTTCAAGTCAGATTCGGAAAGCAGTTTTTTGCTATGTGAGGAAGAAAAGAATAAGTTTATTTAAATATTTACAAATTAATTTACTTGCATTTAACAAAATACCATTAAATACAATTTATGAATATGTTTCGTTCGTTTCTCACAATTTTAGACTTCGATAATTTTTTTGTATTAATAAGACTTCGTCTAAACAGGGACGCTAAGCCTAAAAGGGCAAGAAGATATCAATTTTTCAGGTAGGATTTTCTTAGTACTTTTTTAGTGCATTTTAGGACATGCAATATTATTATAAAAAAATTACTGAAAAAAGGTGGCTTGAGCATCAATGAGGTAATTGAGGAGTTACATTTGATTTTGCTTGACTTTAAATCTTCCTTATAAAAACTTAGTAATTCAGTAGCATAAGGCAGAAAAAGAGCAATTACAAAAGATTGACAGAAAATGTAATTTGTCTCTCGTCCTTGACGTCATTTCCAAACCTATTAGATGGTACATTAAAACCTCGATTATCCGACCCTCGTTTAACCGGAACTCTCCTTTAACCGTCGTCGGTTTCCTGACTTCATTTTCAGCGTCTATTATCCGAAACTCTTTGAAACGACACTTTCTGTTAACCAAAATCCATTTTTTAACGCTTTTTTCTACTTTCACATTCCTTGTGTATGCAAGCGTTCTTTCCGAACAGATAAACAGTACAGATAAATATTTTGGTTCCCCTTTCTCTTTTCTTCTTTCTTCCCTCCTAAACATTTTTAGCACGTTGCCAGGTTTTGAAAACTGTGGGATCAAAGAAATCACAGATTGGTTGAATTCTGAAATGGAAGATGCGGGTTTCCAGCTTAATGATGAGGAAATTATCGCAGAATTTCGACATTCTCCAAAAGAAGACGAAGAAGCAGATGATGATGAAGGGGAGAATGATTCCCAAGTAAATATTAGTAACATTGATGCTTTTGAGTGTTTTTCAAAAGGCCTACAAGAAGAACTACAAGAACAGAGTGATTCCTCTGAACTAATGCTTTTAAGAAAACTTCGTGACAGAGCTGCATGTCGAACGATGACCAATTTACGCCAGATGAAGCTTCCATTTACATCATTGTTTCAAAATAAATTTTCATGTATAATTTGAATTTAGATATTTATTTAGCAGTTTAAATATTCATAATAGGAGATCGATAACGATGTTACATTTTAAACTAGATGATTATTGCAAATTTCTCTATTATCCGGAAATTTCGATTATCCGATGTATCTTCGTTCCCAATTAAGTCGGATAATCGAGGTTCTACTGTATGTGAGATTTAATTACGTTTTCTCGGCTTATTCTGGTCTGGAAGACTTACAGAGTACCAAAGAGCGAAACAAACGAAGGTCAGTGTCCTTTTTCAAAGTTCCTCTACAAAGGAATCCTCCATGCATCATTAGGAATCATGATAAGCCCCTATTTTTGCTGCAATACGCTATCCTACAAACACTTTAGTGTTTGCTGCTATTAGAATGTAATTTCGAATCAGGTCATTTAATCTGAAAATAATTACTTTAACCTCTTATCATCAATGGAGTATATCTAACCATTACAATATAATATTACCGACAAAACTCTGTAAACAATGTATCTGATGTTCTGTTTGTTCATTTTTAGAAACGTCATTGACTTCTGATTCTATTGATTTGCAGTGGAGAAAAAAAGCTTATTACATTAAATTTCCGAAGGAAAATTCATCTGCGTTCCACTTTCGTGTAAACGGAATGTTCTTCTGTTAACCACACCGGACAGAAGCCTAAAACTGAATTTTAGTAATTGTATTTTATACGAAACTGATGTTCCAAGACGCCTTCAAGTCTCTCACTGTGGGATTCATAGTCTTTGGAATCTATTTCAACAAAAATGTTCAGTTACAAGGATGCCTGTCCCAGATCGCCCACTTCTAACAACCCTATTATGTTAAAGGTATTCTTTTTTCAGTCCAAAGAAGATGGAACGCTGTTTTGATTCACCTCGTTTTGATCAGTTTTCATCTTCAGGAAGAGGAATATTTTCCAGTACAGTGTGAAGACGTCTTCACAATAAAGTATGTATGCAGGAAGGCCAGTTGTCTGTGCTCCCCTTACCCGATTTAACATAACCCTACTCCATAATCCTGCAACTATAACCTTTAAGGTTATTTAAGTAGGGCCCCTGGCAGCCCCTCATCCGAATACAGAAATGAACCCTATTTATTTTGAATCAGATAAGAAGGGAGTCATTACTCTTTCGAGATGAAATCCGGTTTACTTTAGAAAAAATCCGGATTACTTTAGAAAATGATCCTGATCTTACTGTGATCTGGCGAGAACAAAGAACTAAGTACAATAATCTCAGGTTAGAGAAAGAGGCAGTCATAGAGAAAGTGGAATCATCGTTTAAGCGGGAATCCCTTTGGATGCCCACACTAAACTCAATGTATTCCATGGAGTGCACTTTGACTTTAGCAAGATATCGGAATGTTATTCTTGACTCATATGTAAGAATGTCAGAAGTTGCTGCTGATGATGAATTCATTGTAGATGATGATAACATTCGCTTTTATCGTGCCATTCTTGTCAGCAAATAACAAGGTATGACAAGAGTTAGAAAGAATAGACTCTCCAGCTCAATGCACAAATAATAACTATATCGAGCACATTTGGGAATACCAAGGGAGACAGGGTGCTTTTCAAAGTTCTTATCGTAGGACATCAGATGGTACCGAAGAAGGTATTTCTGAGTATGATCTTCTCCTCCTATTCAGAAGACGAACAACTTGATTTGGACCATGTAAAGGCGATGGAAAGGTATTTCAGTTAGGCGAGATCATATACTTTATTGAATACCCTTTAATCATCCTTTTATTCAATAAAGTTTCCATTTTATTGCTTTCTCTATCAATGGAAGTTTTGGAACAATGAAGTTGCGAATATGTAACTTAGATGAAAGTCGCCGAGTTTGGACCGGCGCCTTCTTTGGACCACAACTTCAATTCTATTAAATCCTTAGGCCGTTAAATATGAACATTATGTTGTAACGATTTGAATGGGGTGTATGAACTTATTTTTAAGTGAAAGCACTACGTATTCACAGATAAAGAACGAGTGTTTAAATTCAGGTATCATAAACTACTTATTTTTAAAAATGCACAAAAACCTTACACTTTTTCAAAGTAAGTAGGAAAATATATTCTTATACCCTCAGATAGGAAATTTATTTGGATAGCATTTATTATAATAGTTTCAAAAAATAGTTTTAAAATAAGGTTCGAGTATCTTTTTTTTTTGTTGTCCAAAAGTTGCCTAGATTGGACCTCAAATTGTTGTCTAAATAACACTGTGACATTATTCAAATTACTAACATTCAGAAATAGCCCAGAGAGGAATTATCACCACTAGTAATCATCATAAATTGAAAATGAAACAAGTTAAAACAATAAAACGGCAATAAAGACATCAAAAGTTGGATAAACACGAATAAAAACTAAGGTTAAGTAGTTAAGTTAAAAACTAAGATTAAGTAGTTAAGTTAAAAACTAAGGTTAAGTAGTAAAAGTAAGGTTATTACATTGAATTTCTAAAGGAAAACCGATGTGTGTTCCACTTCCGTGTAAACATAATCTTTTTATTTTAAGCAAACCAAACAGAAACCTATAACCCAACCTGAGTGATTGCATTTTATACGAATCTTATGCTCCAAGACGTCTTAAAGTCTCTCGATGTGGGGTGCAAACAAACAATTAATTCACATTTCAAGCTAATATTAATTTGCTTCCGAATTAAGTGTAGAAAAAAAGTTTGTTCCTTTTGAAGGGGAGGGTAGTACATAATTGATAGTTACAAGTCTCTCTTACAATATTCTGCCACTTTATGTTTCCTATTATAATAATGCATCATATATCATTTACACCATAATGAAATATGTTGAGAAGCGAGGGGCCGAAAAGTGCAGTTACTCACCTAATTCGCAGAGAATAATTGCACATCCATCAGGACACCTGTACGGAAGTACAGAATT
>BGPR01031219.1:0-14197 GCA_013235015.1 Araneus ventricosus | reverse complement strand
TGATTCTGAAAGCAAGATTCACACTTATCCACTTAGTGTGCTTTAATTATCAATCATTTCCAATCCTGGAAGATGCGCTATATGATTAGCCCTGTTAACATTATACATCATTCCTCCGTAAATATTTGAACTCTTTAAACCCGAGGCGACTTTTTTCTTCTAGCTCCTTTAACACCGGGCCTTTTGGGGAGGAAGCGACATGAATTGGACTCTCCCAACCTGGGTAGTCATTTACCCCGCCACCTCATCTCTGCTATAACCTTCTCTTGAGGCGCACGGAAATGAGCTGTGGTTGGCAAAGATAATTGAACCCCCCACCGCGCTTATCTCCTAAGAGATCTCAGAACCTCCCTTCAAAAGAAGCCAACCGCCTCAGACTGGCCAACATAGCTGTTAAGGGGAAATTTTTAAACCGATCCGGACCGCCTTGTTCGGAATGAGAGGGTTAAGCAACCCGAATTTGACAGATTCTTCGTTGAGAACCAAAATTTATAGCCAGTGCACTAAAGAGCCATCCATATATTACAACCATATATCATACTGATTCTCTTTTGAAAAACAGAAATTGTCAAATCTTCGGAAAAAGACAGATTATATGTTTGTACGAATAACAAGTGTCCATGTTCCAGTGTCTACGCCGGGAGTCCAAACAATACACGGAGATTGTCGTCCATCGCAATTCTTTCAATGCCAAATAAAACCTATGCTTTCCTTTCCAAGAGATCTGTGCTCTGTAACGGGCAGCAAAAACAAATATTTAATGGGGAAGAGGATGGGTAAAGAACAGCGTTAAAGAAGATAAAAGTTTTCCTGAAAATGTTTTTGAAATCGAACTCCCACATGTTTTATACATTGTGAGTTAAACTGAATTTTTATTTTCTGTTTAAGGTATCCGACTGTGTTCGGAGACATTTTTTTGAAAAATAACTTATTTATCTTTTTTAATGTTATTTTTCAACCGCATAAGTTTTAAAACTATGGAAATATTGCAAAATTAGGCTTTCAAAATAATATTTTTTTTAAAAACTGAGAAATTTGAAGAAAAATGACTAAAATATATGCCTTACGCTAACAGCCATACAGAAAATCATATTCTAAATATACATAAATCCTTGTAGGAGTACATTTTTATGACAGTTATCTGTGTTATGCTCTAAAATATTTCTTGTACTTCAAAATAGTTTTGAGATATAACTGAACATGGTTACTAAACTGGTAATTTTTCATAAAAAACGCTTTTCGGTTATATTTAAGCACTTAAAACCTGACCTGAGATTTTAGAGGAAAACATCAAGAATATTACAGAAAACAATCTCAGAAAATTTGATACCAATACTTGAATGACTTTTTGAGAAATCATTGTTACGGTCGACAGTTTTCCTCAAAAATATCATTTCTCAGAAAACACATTTAAAGTTTTCATGCAACATAAAATAATGCTTACAGTTCGGTAATAAAACAGCTGTAACTCAATTTGTAATTCACGTAGAGTAAAAAGTGAGACAGTTTTAGAAAGCTGATTAAACAAGTTAGAAAATTAAGTCATAAAAATATTTTTGATAATTTCATCGAAAACGACTATTTTAAACCAGTCGGATACCTTAATTTTGTTTACTTTCCTCAGAGAAAAGAGACACAGGACATTACAAGATCGTATTGATTTTTCCCTATAAGATTTAAAAATGGGGTGACTATGGACGATTACTGATGACCGTTTATGTAGAAGGCATCAAAAGAATCATGTTTTCGGTATAACGGAATAAATGTATTTAATTGAAATAAGCACTGTTTTAAATATTAACAGTCTTGTGTCGCTTCTGTAGAATATGATAAACAGAAAATTATTAGCTGCTCTTGATTGGCTCTTGTTCGTTGTATTTAGAAATAACGTATGATCTTGAAAGCAGAGAAAGAACACTGACAATATTCTCTAATTTTTGTATAGTCTCTTTTCATAATAAATAATCTCAATTTTTTAAAGAGTTACAGCCTTACAATTAAAAGCAGATAATCTGTAATATAAATCTCTAACATGCTTCTAAGTAAAAAAAAACTTAAGAAAGGCTCAGTTCGTGTCCGCACCGTAGATTTTTCTTGAAAACATAGGTATAAAATCATAAAAGTTTAGTAATAATATGTGATTTAATTATCAATCTATTTAATAAAATATTTACACAAAGTAGTATAATGGTTAGAGAATAGATAAATCACAAACTATCACAGATCCTTGCTACATGCGATAAACTTGCGATTTATCTATTCTGTAACCATTATACTACTCAGTGTAAATATTGTATTGAAGAGATTGATAATTAAATTACATATTAATACGAAACGCTTGTTTTATGATTTTATCCCGAAGTTTTCACGAAAAATCTACGACGTAGACCCGAACTGCGCCTTTCTTTAATTTTATTTATAGTAGATTTTGATGGCGCCATCTGTTTACAGTATATAGAAATACGTTTTGCGTATGCGCAGTAATACATTATTTACTACAAATGCTCATATTTCCCCTCATATTTAAATTTTTGAATTCAAATTTTAATACAATGTTTCTTTTACGTATTATCAAGTATTCTGTAAGTTTCGTACAATTCTCTCTGCATGTTATAATAAAAAAACATGCGGAGTTTGAAATTTTCAAGTTAATACCGATTTTTACTCATATTCTGATAAGAATTTTTAGTCTCACTTTGGGTCCTAGTGATACTCCTCAAGCTCTTTAAAATGACGCACGAATCAACCTCCTACCTATACGCGTTTCCACGCTACACTTATTTATAATCTTACATGAAACTAATTCATAACAATCACGCGCATGCGCATACACTGGTACGATGACGACACAGGCAAAACAAATTCTATGCGACAATCTTTTACAGATATGATGTATCCATTGTGGTGTCAACCACTCTTTTCGCATTATTAGTCTCGTAGTTATTAGCGATTGAAATCTGACGGTATTTTGTCACACAAGCAAGTTCAGCCGGCTATCACTGTAACGAGCGGAAAGACGTTTTCACGACAAAAATAAAAGCAACTGAGGCCTAGCTGAAAGGTTTCGGCTTCGCGACCAGATGGTTCCAAGTTCCTGTCAAAAGACACCGGGACAGCTATATGGACATGGTGCATACATCTGGGTCAAACATCTTTCCACTGGCATGTCGCGGATGCTTGGAGAGGGAGGTGCCAACCCTGGCGAAGTCCGGGTAATCTGACTGCGGTTCAGTATCAAGTCCGTCCCAAATTGCCCTCGGTTTGCTTTAAAACGGGACACTAATATAACTAAGCTAATCAATAAAAATAGAAATTTACAATTATGTTCTTGAAATGTTGATGATTCAAAGAATCATTTTTCTTCTTAACCTTTTCCGGCTCAGTGGTTGGAAAAGAGGACACGAACTTTAAAATTTTCTAAACAAATCCGTTTCCCCTTTGAAACCCGGAAAATTGCAGGAAAAGGCAGCTGATAGTTCTCCTTTTAGAATGTAGATGGCAGCACAATGAAATTTCGCTTTCACTTCCGAAAAATTATAGATTTCATATGCCCAAATTTCTTGATTCAGAGATAGGATTTTTTTTTGAGTTCTTGTCCTATACAATTTTAGCAAATTTGCTCGACTATTTTCCTCCAATATTTTAGAAGTTTCATGATTTTGTGTAGAATTTAACATTATTTTTTGAGAATATCAAGATGGCTGTGTCCAAAGGGGTCCTCATATGAGGGTGGGGGTCCCCACAGAGAGACAACGAAACGAACCCTCCACAGGAAGAGGTGGGTTTTTTTGTAAATTTTATGTCTAAACAATAAACTAAGCCCATTCGTGATGTTTTTTCATCGTATTTTTAAAAAATTAATGCCTTGCGCCGGAAAAAGTTAAAGCAACGCGCCCATAGTCTATTTGGAGAATAGGGTCTGTTCGTTATCAAACCTTTTGTTTGCTTCCTAGTATAATTTTCTCTCACAGAAACACAGTTGTACAAAGTTTTTGCTAACGTATTTATGAATATTGCCATATCATTCACGCAACAACAACTAACATATTTCCAATATCAAAGCAACATCCAACATCAAGTATTTTTGCATCATCATTCAATATATCGATGTGTATTCCGATCCATGTATTTTTAATTAAGGGTAGGGTTGCCGAATTTTGAGAAATGTTAATTACATTGTTTTGAAGATAACTAGAAGATAAATTGAACAACAAGAAATCTTTTAATTTTTCCCATTAAAACTACCTCTCTGTCGTTGTAAAATAAAAAAGACTTTCAGGTGGTTCAAATTCGGCAATCTTCCTATATATAAAATATACAATCGTGAAATATATTTGCCATCACTACTTTTTTCGCCATTTCACAATAAATAGTATCACTAGTAAATTAACAGCCAAAATTCTAAACTTTATTAGAATTTTGGTACTTACGTATTAACGCCACCGAGGCTAGAGATTGGCGGTAATGCGCCAATAAAGAGCAATCTTGCTTACAAAAACCGCCAAATTGGCGGCACTTAAAAACCGCCAAATCTGTAGCTGAGGAGGCGTTGGCGGCACTTAAAAAACCTCGAAATTGGCGCCACTTAAAAACCGCCAAATTGGCGTTAATACGTAAGTACAAAAACCGCCAAATTTGACGGCACTTAAAAACCGCCAAATCTGTAGCCTCGGTGGCGTTAATACGTAAGTACCATAATTTTATATTCAATTTTTTTACAAGACTTTTTTTAAGGTGTCGGTCTCGAAGCCGTATATTTCCAAGTTAGTAAATCGACTCCTTCGTGTATTGAGCCCGTTGCATGCTGAATCATAGGCAGGGGGCCAAAAGGCCTTACTCGCGTATGGTGCGGAAGTTTGGAGAGGGGGTGCCACTTCAGGTGTCGTCCCTGTCATTATACCAAGGTTCAAAATTACGAGGTCCGTCCCAAAATAGCCTCATAGTGCTTCAAAACGGGACGTTAATATAACTGAACTAACTCTTTTTTAATAAGGCTTTCTTCTTTGAAAGTCTCATCCCCTGTAGCACAAATATATTGTACAATATCATTTTCGAGTGGTCTGTCACATACGCTGTCACATGCGTCTACAGTCCCTTGTGAGGGGCATGTGACAAATCTCAGAATCCCAGGGAGGGAAGGAATTTTCACCGCACAAGTGGTCAGCTGGTTCAGATGGGGACAAAACAGGATAGTTGGCCATTCGCTCTTCAGGGAGCACTTTGACAAATGACACCAAATCCGGAGGGCGTTTTCGCTTAACGCAGTTGAGGCTCATTGTCATTTTTCCTCGATGGTCATCAGTTTCTCCAACCTGTGTGCTTTTATAGAGAGGCGTAAATGTTCAGCTATCAACAGAAGACGCTCCCGTTTATCACTCACCGTTTCTCGCAACGACTCGTGACCACCCCTCTTCTCGAACCCCGTGGTGATATTTTCCTACCCCCCACGAGAAACGCACTTTCTGAAAGACCCCCCAGAAGAAGTCGTTTTCAAAATATTGAGCCCATGAGAAAAAGATATTAAACAATATTCGCAATATTGTATAATATTGTACAATATCATATAATATTATATAATATTGTACAATATCATATAATCTATACTTATAAAAGGCAATGTTTGTGTGCGTGTGTGTGTGTTTGTCGGCGATGTCCAGACGAATCTATCGCACTTACAGCTATGAAATTTGGTACACAGGTAGTCGTAATGGTGACTGAATGCACCTCGAAGCCGAAATTTTAAATTTTAATCTAGAAATTTTTTTATTTAATGTTTTCTGTTGTTTTGGTTGATTTTTCGCACTAATTTGTCAATAGAATGGTTTCGAATAATTGTACGACAAAAATAGATAAGCCATCGGAAAGAGCACACGATTTCCGTTCTAATGAAGTTAGTTTTGAATTTCTAACGTAATTTACTGAATTTTGAGAATTTTTTAAAAAATAGTCAGTTTCACCACCTAAATTTTAGTTTTGTTTTTAAATTTGTTGCATCCGACCTTCTAATAACACTATTATTTTCAATTTTTTTCAGCTTATAACTAGAACGGTTCTCTCTGATTTAAAGCAAGAACGGTTAAAATATCTTTTCCCGTTTTTTTTAAATTAAATTATTCCTGGGCAGATGAAAGTTATTTTTGTCGAGCGAAATTTCTTCAGCGATAGCCTTCCGGAACGCAGCTTTCAATTTGATTGGATGAAGGGTCAGGTGACGTCATAACCTTCGGAGCTTTTTGTCATGATCTAAGAATTTTTTTTCATTTTGTTGAAGTCCTGATTCCACGGGCAACAATTTTTTTATATTGTTTTGGATTAATGTACTCTGTACTGTTTTTCTACATGTTATTATCGCGGAAAAAATAAGCCGGAAAATCTATAATGTGTATCTTTTGTTTTGAAAACTTTTTCGTGTCATTGTGGGCGATTTTTTTTTATTTTGTTGAAGTCCTGATTCCACGGGCATCGCCGTGCGCGTACTGCTAGTATTATATAATATTGTACAATATCATATAATATTATATAATATCTAACAATATTGTACAATATCGGACAACATATTGTGCTACATGGGATCTTTAGAATTGGTGAATAGTGAGTCCGAGACCGATTCCATCCACCCTGTAAGACCAAAGGAACATCACCCCGCTCTGCCTAAGCATCCTTGTAAACAACCGAAAGACCGGCCGACGCAACAGATAGTCGGGCACTGTGGTTCCTACATAATAGCCCGCATCACGAGCGGCTCATGCAGCAGCCCCCCGTTTTACAGAGGCACGACCCGTCTTCGGAAGTGGGCCCAAAGAGACACACCACCATTATTGTGCCATCGGGTTGACGAGAGCCTGCTTAATTATACGGCAGCCTCTCCTCCGCGAACTCACGGTGTCCCCCCGATGGTGCCATCCACCCTGTAGCTAGTGGTTATTAAAATCTATTATGTTTCGTTCATTTTAGGGGCCGTCCATAAATGATGTCACGCTTTTTTCAATATTTTTGTCCCCCTCCCCCCTTTGTCACAAAGTGTCACAATTCACCATACCCCCTCCCTCACTGTCACATGTCACGCTATATTACATAAACATATACTTAAAGTTCAGAAGCAAAGCACTACGTTATAGATAATATTTCAAATTTTATTTTTAAACTTTAACCATGTGTTTTATAGACAGTTGTGAGCATAACAATAATAATGATTAAATGTGTGCTTATTTTGTATGAAATAATATTAAGGTTTACAACAAAAAACCTAATTAATATACAATAGTAATAAAATATTAATATAAAAAAGCAATTGAAAATAATAGTAATTTGGAATTTGATATATTTTGCTATAAATCTTATCTTTACTTTATTAATAAAAAATACTCTTAAACAGATTGAATTAAAAAAAACCGCCTCAATAAGATTAACCTGTTTGTGACACTACCAGTTCTACCACTCACCCAGGTGGGGCGACGTACCTTTTGTTGGACATTTCAAGGGTGTGACAGTGGGAGGTTTTCTTCTAATGGTCAAGAATTTCTGCTGCTACCATATTCTCAGAACCTACCCTGAATGCCTTTTTCGAAAAGAAAGGAATATAAGTGGAAAAAAATCACATGAAAGTTGTTTTAGCCCCGAATTAAAAAATACCCTCAAATTATTATTAACTTCAAAATTTAATCTGCTGATTTTAAATGTTTTATTTTAACCAAAATGTGCAATGTCACACTTCTTGTTACCCCCTCCCCCTTGTCACAAACTGTCACAATTTCACGAACCCCCTCCAAGCGTGGCATCATTTGTGGACGGCCCCTTAAGAGATTCAGGCAACGGGTATTAAGCTTTCAACCAATACTAAATTGCAAAACGTACACACGTCAAATAATGTGTACTAATGAGAAAACTTTTCCCTACACAACTCCTTAAGATTCAAGAATAAAATTTTAAAAATCCGTTCTTACCAAAAGAAATCACTATTTGTGATCCAGTATACAGGATTGGTGGAATTAAATAATTAATGATATTCCATATCTTATATGCTTCCATTTTGATGCTTCAAAGTAAATTTCATTCCCAGTTATTACTTTCAAATGGGACAGAAGGTCAATTGAGGCTACTTTCGATTTTGCAGGACACGTTTATCCCTTTAAGGTATCCGACTGTGTTCGGAGACATTTTTTTGAAAAACAACTTATATATATTTTTTATGTTATTTTTTAACTGCAGATGTTTTAAAACTATGAAAATATTGTAATATTAAGCTTTCAAAATAATATTTTTTTAAAAAACTGAGAAATTTGAAGAAAAATGACTAAAATATTTGCCTTACGCTAACAGCCATAGACAAAATCATATTCTAAATATACATAAATCCTTGTAGGAGTACATTTTTATGATAGTTATCTGTGTTATGATCTAAAATCTTTCTTGTATTTCAAAATAGTTTTGAGATATAGCTGAGCATAGTTACTAAACTGGTAATTTTTCATGAAAAATGCTTTTCGTTTATATTTAAACACTTAAAAATATTACTTAACTTTAAAATTTACTTTAGTTCTTAGAGAAAAACATCAAGCATATTACAGAAAACAATCTCAGAAAATTTCATATCAATATTTGAATAACGTTTTGAGAAATCATTGTTACGGTCGGCAGTTTTCCTCAAAAATATCATTTCTCAGAAAGCACATTTAAAGTTTTCATGCAACTTAAAATAACGCTTACAGTTCGGTAATAAAACAGCTGTAACTCCATTTGTTATTCACGTAGAGTAAAAAGTGAGACAGTTTTAGAAAGCTGATTAAACAGGCTACAAAATTAAGTCATAAAAATGTTTTTGATAATTTCATCAAAAACGATGATTTTAAACCAGTCGGATACCTTTAAACTATAAATATTAATCCAACAGGTAAATGCTTCTAATTCCTTCTTTTCAATAAGAACCAAAAATCGCCTTTCATTAAGTTTTAACTAACGAAATTCTTTTTTTTTAGTATTAAAGTGTAAAGTGTATTAAATTGCTTTCAGAACATTTTTTATCACATTTCTTTAATATTATAGAAAAGCTGTAAACCTGGAGTTTAGGTTGCGTACTATTTTCTCGCCAATTTTCTTTGGCGCAATTTTATTTGCCGTCGCCAAATACTGTTTAGAATGCGCAGTGAGATTTTGTAGGTCCCCTGCGCATTCGATGCGTACGGAATTTCAGAACGAAAGATTGAGCACGCAATGCCTTTCTCATTGGAAGTGTGCATTGGGAAAATTTTTTTAACTTAAGAAAACATTAACCGCTTCGCCTTCAGCAAAGCGGGTCCCTCGTAGCTTTGCTTTTTCATTGAGAAACACACAGCGAAAGCACGAACACAGGAAAAAGACGACGTCTGAAGACGATGAAACATAGCAAGGGAACCATTGTTTCCAGAAAAAACATTCCTTGTTCGATATTGGGAAGCCATAATCAGCGACAGAGAGAAAGAGAAGCATCAAATTAAATGAACGAAAATCATCAGAAGAGAAGTGAATGGTTATTGAAAAAAATGTTTGGTAAATGATCGAGAATTCCAAACGAAATATTATTCAAATTCGTACTCTGACAAATCAAATCGAAGAGAGCAGACACTGTACCAATGAAAATGAGGCGAAATTAACGGCATGCGCCGTAGACCGGTAAACAAATCACTGTCGGCACTTGCGCAAACGACGCCGAAAATAGTTTCAACTCGCATCCAAAACAAATGATATTTCACTCTCTCTCTTGGCGACAAACAATTGGCGATCTTAAGTGAAACGGAGTGAGTACGCACCCTAAACTTCAGGTTAACGAGATAAATATATGTGAGGAACAAACTATAGAAAAAAGAAGTGGAAAGAATTGTTCTTCAATATTATGTTTACGAGGTTTCCAAAGTGGTCCGTTAGAAATCCCCCACGACAATCCCTAGTCTTTCAACAGACGTTTACAGAATATAAGAGATCGAAAAAATAACCACGGGGATGATTTATTTTATCGACACCGATTTAGTCAACAGAAGGTTATACTTTATTTCCTGAAATGCCTCTGCAGATGACAAACATTTGGGCAGTGTAATTTAATCGGACACGCAGTAAAATATAAACACAGATCATGTAAGAAAACACATAGGAAATAACGCTCGTGACTGCTTGGTATGGAAAATGATCAGTTTTCAAGAGATATAGGATGACAGATAAAATGGTCGATAAGCAACTCTCCACTTCAGAATTCCAACATTGTAAACCAAATGTGCTTTACTTTCCATAAATCGAGCCTCAATATTTGAGCGTGTGACTTGCGTCACGTTCTGTAAAATTCGCTGTGCCGTCGTCAAAGGAATGCTGGGCATTATGGGACTCTTCCTTTTACTTTATTGTTAGAAATATCTCGATGTGCTGGCAACATCATGAATGCAAAATGATCTGTTATTTCTGTGTCCCTCACCCCTGTTTACACACTTCGATTTAACTTGTTTTATGTTTGTAAAAATGGAATTTTGTAAGCGATTTCCTACTCTCTTTCTGATGGGCTATAGTTATGAAAATATGTACGCTATTTAAATTTTTCAGATCTTAATAATCTGTAAATCGATGACTTTAATTAAATTTTAAATTTACACTTGTGGCGCCATCTAGTGGTGAAATCAAAACAGCTGTTTTAATTTTTCAGATCTTAATAATCAGTAAATCGATCACTTTAATAAAATTTTAAATTTACACTTGTGGTGCCATCTAGTGGTCAAATTTGTACACTGTTTTAATTTTTCAGATCTTAATAATCTGTAAATCGATCACTTTAATAAAATTTTAAATTTGCACTTGTAGCGCCATCTAGTGGTGAAATTTGTACACTATTTTAATTTTTCAGATCTTAACAATCAGTAAATCGATCACTTTAATTAAATTTTGAATTTATACTTGTGGCACCATCTAGTGGTGAAATTTGATTTAAGTGATTTTCACCTCAAATTCAAATTTCACCTAATAGTGATATTTGATTGGAAAGAAAAATTGGATTGACGAAGAAAAATTGATTTAAATATTTCATAGTGGAAACCACAGAGTGAAGAAAAATTGATTTAAAGACTTCATAAAATTTATAATGAAGAATTATAAAATAAAGGCTAAAAAGAAGAAAATAATTAAAATAAAAAAACTTCTACTTTTTAGTACACTAATAAAAGTGTTTTTAATGATAATTTTTATTAAACTTGTATACTTTGCATAAGTTTTTGGAATTCGGATTGTAGTTAAATCGATATCCTTATTTAAGACTTTCCTTCCGCTAATTTCTTCAGTAATTGTAATTTGCATCGTGCCAGTCGTGTGAATGTAATAATTAATTCCAATGTGGCGCCATCTAGTAGTGATCTTGTTAGCATAGCATCGCTTTCGATTTTAGACTTTATTGACAGTATTGCATTTAAAAAGTGAGTATACTTCTATAATAACTTTTTCCTCATTAATCTTACATGCCTTGGAACAAAAAATAGTAATGTTCTCCTTTCTTCGTTTAAAGAAAATTGTAAAACTCGAAAGAATTTCTGCTTCAAGTCTAAGAGGTATCCAGTAATGAACGATTTCTGTAGATGGTATTTTATAAGTACTGGATATAGTGACTGATAATAATGTAAATTGTTAAGACAATATCTTTTTTTAAAAAAAGATATTGCTTAAACAAAAATAGGAATGAAAAAATTTGAACTTAACCATAAAAGGCTGATATCTAAATAATATCTACTATTATTCATTAACAAAATTAATACCTAAAATATTTAGTTAATGTCTCTTCTCAATTTTTCCTTTGAATTTAAAATATTAAAGATGAAAAAAATTGCGTGTTTGCGTACTTGAATTCAAGAGAAATTTTAGAATAAATGTATGGTAAATGCAGGCCTTCATTTAGCTTTACATGTTAGAGCAATCATGTGGACAATTGTTGTCTAACAAGAAATTCATTGAGATGTCAATTTATAAGCAAAATTACTGATGCCAAATAGAATTCAAGAAATGAATTGAAAAATTATATTTTTAAATTTGCTTGACTTAGGTATTTTGATATCATTACAATTAGTCTCGCTCTAAAAAAATGACAATATATATTGCGAAACTACAAATTTTATTTGTATGAAAAATTAATTTCGACTTCTAATATTCATAATAAATGTGAAAAACAGAAACTCCAGTCGATTAAAATTTTATCTTTGTATGTATTTTGCCAAAGAATAAAAAGATGTATCAACTTCATAATATGTATTATTCAACTACGTAATATGGATTCGACTTTTATGTGAAATTTAAATATTCTCTTATTCTATGCATATTATGAGATAAAAATATTCTCTTATTCTATGCATATTTTGAGATAAAAATATTCTCTTATTCTATGCATATTATAAGATATAAATATTTTCTTAATCTATGCATATTATGAGATATAAATGTCTTCTTATTCTATGCATATTAGGAGATACAAATGTTCTCTTATTCTATGCATATTATGAGATATAAAAGTTATCTTATTCTATCCATATTATGAGATATAAGTGTTCTCTTATTCTATGCATATATAGAGATATAAAAGTATCTTATTCTATCCATATTATGAGATATAAGTGTTCTCTTATTCTATGCATATTATAGTTAAATATTCTCGATTTTTCTTTGGGAATATACTGTAAATGTATGATATATCAAAAGGAAATGTAATAAACTTTATATCCTTTGTAAAGAAAATAAGCATTTAATGTTAAAAAAAATACCATATTTTAAATCTTATTTCATTTATCAAAAGAATAATCCTGGAAAAAAAAACGAATACAGCAAGACAGAAAAAAATTGATTATTTACTCTACCCAGAACATACAGATTTTAAAGTACAATAAAGGAAAGACATTTTGTGCTGCTGGATGTTTTCGGAAATCAATTTATCTTCTTTCCGCACTTATATACATTTTCTTCTTTTGTGCGAATATATTTAAAATGTATGTCAGATTCGTTTGTAACTTCACGGTATTTTCCCATTAAAATATTTAGACTTAAAAGTTATTTTTGAATAGGCTATTGCCTCTATTGCTAATGAAAAGAAGAATTACTACCAATTAGCAAAAGAGTTACAAAGAAGAAAAGTCAAAAGAACTATAACTGGAAATCAATTTCAGAAAAAACTAGATGTCTGCTAGCACAGTTTTCAAAATTGTTACATTTCCCAAACGCAATATCTGATTCACTGAAATTTTAATGATTAATTTAAGTAATATGAACTTGTATATTTTATGTTTTACTAACGGGAGCAAAACCGCATGGTATAAAATTTTCGTGATCCGATAAATTAGCCGTGACAAAAGATCCCCTGTCTCATCCATTTATGGACTTTAGAGAGTATTGACACCTTTTCTTCATTTTGTTTTATATTATTTTTAAAATTTGGTTTCATGTATTTTAATTATAGACATGATCTTTTGCTTGACATTTCTTTGTTTCAAAATATTGTTTTTTTGTTCGGTGTTCGGGGAAACAAATCTGCATTATTGATAGGTTTTGTGTTTGAAACACCGATAATAAGTAAACGCTCGTTCGATTTCCCTGCTGATGATACGCTTTCCGGACGTAAGCGTTATGTTCTGTTTGTTATTTTGTTTTTTTTCTTTTCTGAAATGGTTTTAATGTTTTCTTTTGTTATTAGCTTCTCACTTTTCGGATGCACTTCTGCATTGGAGATCATCGTGTTAGTGAAGTTTTCCCCCATATTTAAGCACTACGAACTTATGATTTAACCAAGTATCTGTTCCCTAATGTTTACTCTATCTGAGATAGTATTTCCTTCAGTTATAATATCAATTTCTCTTGATTGCTATGCTGTTTTGTATGCGGCAATGTCTTTTGTCTTGTCTTCTGTTTTAATATTATTGTATATATAATATATTTTCAAAACTTTATCATCTAAATCATATTGAGCAGAAAATTTTAAACGGATTATCCAAAACAATAACAAAGTAATTGAATTATATAATAACAAAATTGATACAATAGAAACCCTAATACTTTCAGATCTTTTCACAAGTATTAATAAAATAACGGAAGAGTATTAATGAACCTATTGCAATGATCTAAAATCTTTAAAATCCACTAACTTTCTGGGAGACCTCATCCTTCTGCATATCCAATAACTTTGCTAACGGAAAATATTTTCCAACAAACAAGG
>BGPR01031218.1:0-18177 GCA_013235015.1 Araneus ventricosus | reverse complement strand
CCAGTTGGCATAGAACTCAAACGCAATTGTCTCAGCTTTAATATTCTTAAGAGGAATGGTTTCAAGCCAACGTGAAAATCTGTCCACACATGTGAGAGCATTTGAATAACCTCGAGATGGAAGAAGTGGTCCAACCAGATCAATAAGAACATGATCAAATCGATGACGTGGAACAGGATACGTTCCAACAGAACTTACCGTATGGCGCTGAATTTTACCTCGCTGACAAGGAATGCAACAACGAATCCATTCGGCAACATCTTTCTTGTAGCCCGGTCAAAGGAAACGATTTCCAAAAAACTTTACTGTAACCTTTACTCCTGGGTGGGATAGGTTATGAAGAGTCTCGAAAATCCGTCGACGAAATTCCTTCAGAGCAAACGGGCGACATCTTCCAATTGACACATCACAGAACAGTTTAGTGTCCATTCCTGGAACTTTAATAAGTTGAAATTTTAAAGAATTGGTACAAGTAAGTAGTTGGAACTCCTGGTCGGACAATTGAGCTTTAGAAATCTCTTTAGAATCAATTGTTGAGGACATTTCAATCTCTGAAATTCGAGACAAAGTATCGGCTACCACGTTAATTGAACCCGCAATGTGCCATATATCCGTCGAAAACTGACCGACCCAGTCAAGATGCCGAATCTGACGTGGAGAAAACTTTTCATGTTTTTGTGTGAAGGCGTATATCAAAGGCTTGTGATCGGTATAGATTGTAAAATTACGGCCTTCCAACATATAAGAAAAATGACGAACGTATGCATAAACCGTTAACAATTCACCGTCATATAAGCTATTTTGCTGTTCAGCAGGAGTAAGCTTTGGTGAAAAAAATGCTAAAGATTTGCATTCACCATTTTCTTCCTGACTTAGGACAGAACCTAAAGCACGATCTGAAGCATCACACATCAGAGATACACTAAAAGACAGATGCACTAAAAGAGTTGACGTAGCAAGACTATGACAGTTGACATAGCAAGACAGCAACTTTCAAAAGCAAGTTTTGCCTCCTCTGTCCAATTTATTTGGTGGGTATCATTTCTCTTCGCACCCTTTAGGTAATCAGACAACAGAGATTGGTAATGCGCCGCATTCTTGAGGAATCTCAGAAAAAAATTTAAGAGAGCCAAAAATCGACGCAAGTCTTTGATAGTTTTAGGCTGCTGAAATTCATTAGTAGTTTTAACTCTATCAGATAATGGCTGGATTCCTTTTTTCTTAATTAAATAACGAAGATATTTAACAGATAGATGGCAAAAAAAGCATTTTTCCGCATTAATTACAAGACCGTTCCTCTGAAACCTACAGTAAACCCCCTCCAAATGTTTCAGATGTTCACTTTCATCTGCAGATGCAATCAGAACATCATCGAGATGTACAAAACAATAGTCTAAATCTCCGACGACCTCGCACATAAACCGCTGAAAAGTCTTTGCGGCATTGCACAATCCGAAAGGAAAAAAAGGAATTAAAACAATACGAAAGGGTTATCACTGCTTTCTTAGGAACATCAGCAGCTGCAACGGGTATCTGATGATACACTCTAACGAGATCGATAGTTGAAAAAATCTTTTTATTAAAAAGATTATGAGCAAAGTCGTGTACATTATTAAATGGAAATCTATCTGGTACAGTTTGAGTGTTTAAATGCCTATAATCTCCACATGGACTCCAGTAATCTTTTTTCCGAACGATCTGAAGAGGACTTGTCCATATGCCCATGCACTTTTCGATGGTCTACACCAGCCCTTCGACACCATGTATTGAAATTCACATTTGGCCGCCTGGAGCTTTTCAGGACCGAATCTCCGAACTTTAGAAAATACAGGGGACCACACGTCTCAATATGGTGCTCAGTGTTATGCTTTACATGAAGAGCTAGTTTGGGTTGACTCGGCTTAGTAATATCACTGAATTTCAGAAGTAACTTTACATATGAAGAGTCTCCCTGTATCGTAGCCACATACATAGATTCCTTAGCAGAAATAGATTTTTCAACAGCACTGGTGCCATTTAATAGTTTCTTACGCTTGATATCTACTAACAATTTGTAGTGTTCAAGAAAGTCAGCTCTCAATATTGGTTTTGAAACCTATGTAAGAATGAAAGGTCACTGAAACTTCTGCTTTAATCCTAAATTCAAAGTGATTAACTTAATACCGAATGTGGTAATTTTAGTTCCGTTTGCCGCATACAATACACATTTTGAAGGAGCAATTTTACTCCCTAAAACAGGTAAAACGTTAACTACCGAACCCGTGCCAACCAAAAATTCACGAACAGTTATCTTATAAAAAAACAAGCGCTTAACCAAGCCCTTTTTTATAGTCAGCGTCGAAACGGAAGACTTTATTAGTTTTCCGAATTAAAAATGCATGGCTGTTCGCATATTTTTGCTTTTTCCCAATAAAATGCCACCAACAATATTTGAGTTTGTTAGAACCTCGAACCTCAGTGTTTCCTCGTGAGAGTGATCTATACCGAACTTTTAGTCTCTAAAGTCTATAGCTGCCAAGCGATTTTCAAGCTTACTTACACCTGAAGGTTTAAAATTAGCAGGCACTGACGCCACTAAATAATCTTTCGAAATTTCAAAAATACTATCACTCATTTTAGATAAAGCTTGCAAATTATCACTACTTACGGATAGAATTTTCTGTATTTGAACAGGTAATCGCAGGAATGGCACTAGAGTTTGCCCGACAGGGGGCACGACCTGCTGTATGGGGGGGGGGCCGACTGTAATGAAATTGGTCTCAAATTTTCGCCAGATTATTATTTACAGCTACAGTTGAATACCCCGTGCAAATATTTTCCCCGACGGGAGACAAAATTTTTCCCCGACGAGCGGGCCATGCCCCCCAGTCCCCCCTCTAGTAATTGTTGCATCCATAAATTTTTCAACAACTCGGACAAAATTCCATCAGAAGCTAAACTTTCCATTTCACAAAGAAACCTTGAGGGCTTTTTATCACCCAATTCCGTACCTGAAAGCAATTTTTTCAACCTCACAGATTCAGACTCAGCAATTTGAACAATTAACCTAGTTTTAAGGCTGCTATAAGAACCAGTCTGAGGCGTATTTAGAACAAGATCAGAAACTCAAGTTAAATCATCAGTGTTTAAAGCTGCTATAACATAGTGAAACTTGGTATAATCAGTCGAAATATTTCCCAACGCAAACAGAGACTCAAGTTGAGCGAACTAATTTGGATTTAGGGAGGGGAAAAGCTGTGAAATAGCTATTAACAACATTGTAACAAGATTAAAGGAAAACAGAGAAATCCAGCATAGTGCTTTGGTCTCTCTTGATATTAATTCGGCATTTGACAACTTGGACTGGTCGGTTCTTTTTAGGACACTTGATTCTTATGGCATTGCCAAATGTTTTAGAAATTTTATATTTCATTACTTGGTTGACAGGAAAGTTATTTTCGGCGATGGCTTAACCAGGATCGAGAGAGTTTGCACCATGGGTTGTCCTCAAGGGTCTGTTATCTCTCCGTGCCTCTGGAATATTTACTTTAATCCAATATTGAATCTAAATAGCGAAAAATTTCTAATACAAGCGTTCGCAGATGACCTGGCGCTGGTTTCCACTGGCAGAACAAGACGTGAGTTGGAAACAAACACAAATGAAATATTGGAGAAGATTATGGAAAACCTGACTTCTCTAAGATTGAAATTGTCGGTCGACAAGTGCCAGTTAATCGCTATTAGATCGAAACAAAACTTAAATCGCCAGAGGACGGGCCAAGTCGTTTTGAACAGATCTCCCTGCTTTAAAATCAACAATAAAGGAATAAAAGTTAGTACCAGCCTGAAATACTTAGGTATCAATATAGATAACAGGTTGACATGGACCGCGCATATTATGACATTACACTCAAAAATATTTAAGCTTACTCAAAATTTTAACCGTATCGTTCAATCTGATTTTAGTATAGACAAACATATTTTAAAAACATGGTATTTTGTGGTTATTGAAAAAGCCCTACTGTATGGCGCGGGAGTCTGGGGTGGATCTTTAAATACTGAAAACATTAAACGTTTAACCACCATCCAAAGAGTGTTTCTCTTAAAATTCATGAAAGTGTATAGGACCACCTCTACGCAGGTACTGGGCGTCCTGGCAGGAATTCCCCCACTCTACCTTTCTGCCAGAGCAGAATTTCAAAAATTTCAGGTCTGGGTTTGCCGGTTCTCCGAGCTCGGTCTTGTTCTGGATGTCGGTGAACTTGATCATTTTGTTAAATTGTCCAGTGTCCCAATTGAGTTCAGAACTATTGACATTAAACCTCAAATTGAAAATAGTCATTTCGAAGTGTACACGGATGGATCTAGGATCGGAGACGATTGTGGGTTCTCGGTGTGCATTCTCAAAAATGAACATCCCTTTAAGATTTTTAAATTCAAACTGAGCAAAAATAATACAGTTTTCCAGGCCGAGCTGGCGGCGATTAATTTAGCTGTCCGCTGGGCCCAAGAGAACGGCTTCAAAATTAATATATATACCGACAGTCAATCCTCGATTGAAGCTTTGCGTAGTACCGGGCCCAGGTCTGCATTTGTAATAGAGGCAAAAAAGGATATTTATTTGGCTGGTAACTCGGTTGGGCTCACCTGGGTCAAAGCACATGTCGGCAACCCGGGTAATGAACTCGCCGACCACCATGCAAAATTGGCCACAACTGATGGCGAGAATATGAATGTCCAAACCCCGCTCTCATGTGTTAAATTCAAAATTACAAACAATTTAATGAAAGATTGGCAATATAACTGGGAAAACTATGACTCAGATTCGGGGGAGAGGGCCAGGAGTTTCGTGCCCTGCGTAAATAAAAAATTACTGGTCCACAACAAATGCATAATTTACTTTTTAACGGGACACGGTCCGTTCCCTTGTTACCTGCACAGATTCAAAAAACTAAACTCACCACTTTGCCCTTGTGGTCGACCTGGTGACGCGGATCACTACGTTTTTCATTGCCCGCTGACTAAGGAACATCATCTTAAAGAACCCGCACTGAATAATAGGGTAGAGTGGTTCAAAAATTTATTGGAAAATAGGGAGTGCATTTTGCGACTTGAAAAGATCTTCAGATTCTGTGGGGACTTGTGCAACAGGCTTAATCAGTACTAAATTTTGGACTTGATTGGAGTGTTAAAGTTTCCGGTCCCGGTTTCAGGAGAGAGAAAAAAAGGAAAAGGGGGGAAAAGGGATTTTTTTTGTTGGTTAACTGGTCTTCAGTTTTCCGACGGTTTTAGGAATTTTTTCGGTTCCTTTTGAATTATTATCTTGTCCATTGTAAAGTTTTTGATCTGTGGTGTGCTTCTGTGCAATTTTTGTAATGCGTATTGTCTCTCGTTTTTTGTTTGTAACTGTCTGGTTTTGAAATTCTATTGATTTTAATTTGGTTATCTTTTGTATGTGTTTTGTGTTTTTAATGTTTAGTTTTTGCTCTTTGAGTTTTTGTGTTTTTTGCTCTTATTCTTTTTGTGTTGTGTTTTTTGCTCTCAATCTTTTTGTGTTGTATTTTTTGCTCTTAATCTTTTTGTGTTTTGTGTTTTTAATGTTAAGCTTTTTGTGTTTTTGCTTTTTATCTTTTTGTGCTTTGTGTTTTTGCTCATTAACTTTTTTTTTAGTGCACTGTTGTCAGTGATGATTTATAAATGTTTCTGCTCACCTCTTGGGGTTCTTTGCAAACTCTTTTTTTTAATGTAGTTCATTTCTTTTGCTTTATGTTTCCCCTCCGTCCTGTGGAAGGCCTTACACCCTCCTGGGTAGGCTGGGCCGGAGTGGGTTGTAAATAAATAAATAAATAGATCGGAAAGTTAAGACGAACTAGCGGGAGTGGCCTCCCCTAAACTTTCTCGTATACTCATTTCTCAAAAACTCTCGTATAGCGTGTCACTTCCCCGCACCCTCGCTCGGATGAAAATTTCGAATCTGCTCTATTCCCAGAATGCAACAAGTTGAAGCTGGGTTTTGTTTGGAATGTATAGCACGCAACAAGTTTCTCCAGGACACGTAAAAACAGCAAAACAAACGGAAATAAAATAATACGAGCAGGATCAAAATTCGCCAAAAGGAGCCAAAAGGGAAGAAAAAAGCGCCAAGAAGGAGTCATTAAGCATAAGCCTTTCGTCATGAAGCCGCTGAATATCATGCACAGTGATTGCTTCCACTACGCATGCGCGTGGAGATAAAAAGTAAAAAAAATAAATAATTGAATATGCAATTTGAACACCTCTTTTTTAACCGGTTGAGATAAAAATTGGGAACAGATCTATAATTAACGTTAGCATCTGTGATACCAAGTTTTATTTATCTAAACCAAAGGGCTTATGAGATATAATTTTTACAAGTATGCTATTATACAGACCGACAGACAGTCAACCCTTTGACGGATTTGGCCCAAAATTTTGTGTGTACCAAACTGTGATTTAAAGAGGGGGTAAAAGTAAAGAAAATCTTGCGATTATAACTTTATACCAGACCAGCGGAACACGCTCAAGACCTTTTGGTCGTTAGTCACACGGAGTATCTACCTATTCCATAGTCAGGAACCGTATGATAACGTTTTGGCCCGTCGAACGCTTTCAACACACGCGCGTGAGCCTTTGGTAGAATTATTAAGTAATGTACTTGCGGCTGCCTCGTGCTGTCATCTATCTTCATAGAAACTAATTAAACATGGCTAATTAACCTTCTTACATACATTTCATTCAAAATGTTTATCATTTGAATATGAGAATTCCACTAGTTTATTGCACAAAAAAGCATAAATGATCAAATATAGCAAAATAAATAAATAAGAAAGTTAAAATTCTAGGTTGCATTTTAATATACTTGGATAATATTCATTTCAGTAGGAAATAAATTTTAATTTAGACAAATGCGATTAATAATAACCTAATTTGCTTAAAGTGCGAGTTCTATATTTAGTAAAAAGATGGAGAATTTTTCAAAAGTAATTTTTTTATAAAAAGACCTAGTTAGTTTTTTCAAATTATTATTGATTTATTGAATTAATAAAAAGAAGGACGGTCTAGGAGATGGTGTATTAAAAATTGGATGTTTTTAAAACAGAAACAAAGATCAAAACCAGATATATACAACTGTATCCAGGTCGTGGTGTGTAAGTTCGTATCAACTCTGCAGCAAACTTGTTCTGCAAGTCGCGTGGTCGATTATGCTATCTTACTCTTCAGGAGGTTTGTTGCAAATTTGTCACTTCAAATTTGCCATGACAGGATAATATAAAAAAAAATCAAACTTGCTGCAAATATGCATGCTGTCTGGGAACAGGTCATAATTACTACGCATATGTTATTTTTCTGAGCATTTTAAATTGTTTTTGCCATAATAATGTCGTTTCATTTCCATTTATTTGCTTTATCATTTTTTTAAAAAAATTGAGAACATTTTAACAACATTTATTTGGAAATAGCCACCATCGGCGACCAGCTTGTTTGCAGGGAATATGATTTCAATTGAATCTTGTATCATTTTATATTCATGGCTGCGTTAACAACGTAATTTCAAACTTCAGATTGTGGTAGATATTTAACCCATGTTTTTTCAGTGGCCTTGCACCATGTTCTCTTCATTGTCTACATAAATGTCACTAATGGAGTCAAATAACTGACCATGCCATGTAACATCTAATTGCACGTTGCAGTTGTCATCTTAACTTTTTTATTTATCTTGCAAAATATGCATTCGATTTCAACATTAAAATGGTGCATCACATTTTATGACCAGCGGCATGTTAGCCGAATTAAAACATGCTGAAAAAAGAATGAAAACATAGCAACCATAATAATTCAGCTTATTGGATACATTTCTTAATATACATAATCTCAGAGAGCTTGGCTTCAAGATTCCACAAAAATTTTGAATGAAATAAAATATAAAAGCAAAATGTATTAAGATGTTATCTCAAATTTTAACAATGAAAGAGAAACACGCAATTAAATATTTGTTTAAACAATGAAAACGGTTTTAATTGCGTTGCAACAATGAAAAGTATTGTAAATTATGCCAAAAATATTTTTTAAAATTTATTAAAATTATAGAAAAAATTGTACGGCAGCTGAATCGATGTCATTCAAAAGTTAATCACTTTCAGATGGTGTAAAAATAATTTTTGTGCTGTAATCTGTTAGGAAGTTATTAAGGAAAAACGCCGAAATTTTGCTTAATTTTGAATCAATTAAAATTCTAATTAAAATTTCAAAAAAGGGCTCCAAGGTACACGTTCCCACCCTCCAAAGTATGTTTGTGCCAAATTTCGTAGCTCTAAGTTAGAGTTTCTTTCCCGGGAATTTTGTATTCTCGGGAATTATACGTTTTTCCCGGGAATTCCCGGGAACAAAAAATTTGAAAATTATTCAGAAAATCACCTCTCAAGAATGATATTTTACAAAATTATGTTAAAGCAGAGTATGGCTGTGAAAAGATGGTTTGTATAGACACCAAAACACGCTGCAATAGTTTGTTGGCAATGCTTGAAAGATTTTTAGAGATTAAACCAGCAATTTCAAAAACATTAATTGATATTAAAGAACAACGAATTTTGGCTAATGTAGAATTTGAAACTCTGACTGCAACTGTAGCAGGCTTGAAGCCCGTAAATGTTGGTCTAGGACAGGGGTGGCGAACCTTTTATGTATCAACGTGCCATTTTTTCTAAAAAAATGTTTGTGATCGGTGGCGTGCCCAAAATATTGTGTCGCGTGCCATCAATGGCACGCGTGCCATTGGTTCGCCATCCCTGGTCTAGGAAAGCTGTGCAGTCGAAACGCGACTCTGCTAACTGCCGAAGGAGTATTTGCTTTCATTATTGGAGAGTTGGACAAACAAAGCTCAGAATTTGCTTAGAATATAAAATGTTCTCTGGTCTAAAGAATTAGTAAGAGACGCAATTTTAGTTTAGTTGGATTAATGCAATATCTAAAATTTTGGGAGAAAGTATGATGCTGCTACAGTTCCTGTTGATCTTTCACGTTTACCAAAGGAAAACTCTTTGATTCAACGAGCTAAAATAATTATGACAAGGCTTTTTTGCGAGGAAGACGAATCACTGTCCAACTCGATCACTCAAAAGAAAATAAAGGGGAAATTTTGGAAGAGAAATATTTAACGTTGTATACGTAAAATTAGAAAAAGCGATTTACTCAAAGACAAAGGTCCTACGTTGTTCAACTAACAAGAGTTTTACCTTGAGCAAGATAGTAAAGCAAGAATTGCAGTTATTTGACTCAACAGAAAATCGAACAGCAAATATTATAAAACTGAGTAAGGCTTTTAAAACAATTCCTCCAACATCAGCTGAAGTTGAGAGGGCATTTCCTGCCGGGTTGTTCATAACAAAGCTAAGAACTAGTCTGAAAGATAAAAGCATAAATTGTTTATATTTCCTTAAATCATACTTTAAAAATTGAATAATTAATATATTTTATTTGTATTTTGTAACTCAATATATAAAGGAGTATAAATTTTGGAATTTATGAATATATCTTTATTCTGTGTAATTATTATTGATATCAATTAAAAATAACTAATTTTTAGATATTTTCAAAATTTGATGCATTCCCGGGAATCCCTGAATAACTGTTATGTTCCTGGGATTTCCCGGAAATTCCCGGGAAGGAAAAAAGGCCAGGAAATCAGAAACCCTAATAAAGGGCAAGCGGTGTGCCCTGTAGAGCACCAACACACAGACACACACACATTCTCCTTTATTGTTAGTGGAAATTTAGTCAAAATTTGAGGAATTAAATTCTTTTAAAAATCTTTTGTGTTAATTAAACTTTTGAGAGAAGATGTATTGCACCAAAGATCTAAAATTCCATACAAAATTCCTAATTATAAACAAGTGGATTTCCGAACAAGGCCAAACTCGAATAATTCTGAATAATCGGAAAGTATGTGAATGACCTTGAATTAAATACCTTCCCTTGAATTAAATACGCTCATAAAACTATGATATATTATTGATAATCTTCACATGGATAAATGGTGAAATATTAGCGCTAGTCATTTCAAGCTCCTCACTACGTACGGATAATATGCAACAATTTCTCCACAAATATATACATAAATATGAGAATATGCGCAAATTCTGTAACTGCTAATATGCCAACCTCGTCTCAAGAATTTCCATCGCCTATACGGATGGGTTAAGCAAACTGCTTGGTATTTTCACAGCCAATCCATTTGCGGCAGCTGTGAAGGTATGACTGTGAATGGTAAGAACATTGAGCAGTTTTTATGAAATAGGGCGTATGCAAGTACTATCCAAGTGTAAAATATCGCCAGATAAAGCGTTTTCATCCATTATTAGTTTGTCATTTCCGCAAAATCGAGTATCTTCTAGCTGATCGGGTGGCGTTTCCTGTCATGCAATCCAACGTGATTCTGGCTTGTTTAGGGGTTATCTATCTGCTTTAACTGTGCATGTGCTGAATTTTGAATCACCCTGTATGACCTCTTATATCTGCCTATTTTATTAATGAATCTATAAACGCCTTCAATCAATCATTGAAGTTATTTATCTTTGAAAACAAATAATACAATGTCATTTCTCAAATCGATGGCTTCTACTTTCTTGTGAATCTTATTCCTAAGTAGTATTCCTCTTGAGACATCTTTCATAACTTTTCCAATCTGAACGGTTGAACAACTGTGAAAGAATTTTGATTCCTCCTGACTCTATACATGCCGGAATTTCGGATCAGAGAACTAAGAATAACGGAAGCATTGAAAATCATTTCAAAGACGGCTGTATTTCCTGAAGAATTCGAACCAGTCGTTATTCCAGAAGACTGAATGTCAAAGATTCTATGGATTCAAAGGAGGGTTAAATGCATCTTATACTTAATATTTTTTAACTATTGTTCGCATAACTGTTATTAAACAATCTTCTAAGATACTTTATGGTCTTTTATTTTCTTTTTACTTTCTCTAATAGGAAATATAGAAATTCTTGTTTTTGTAATTATCTGTCAACCGATAACTCAAAAACTCGAAGAGCTAGGGAAGTGAAATTCGGCATATGACTTTGCCATTAGAATTGAACCAGTAGTTTGAAGAAGGGAACAAGTGCCAAAATACAGAAATTCGTTTTTTTTTTCTTTGCACCAAACGTGTGTTATCATATAGACGCTCAATGTTAGCTGAATAAAGAACGAAAACCAATCATGTGCTGAGGTAATCGGACCTGAAAGTATTCATCAGTTTGAAGAAGAGAACAAATATATCCAAGTTTCGTTTCCTTCTTCTAACTGGTCCCGAACTTGTCCATCATCATGGCTTTGGTCTGACTCTAACAGCTCGTATTTCTTTCGGCTGTTCTGTTTGTTGTCTGTAAACTCCTATTTCGTAGTCCATCACAGTTTTGTTTTTTGATTAATATATGAATCCTGAGTTTGTAAATTCTTTTAATTGATATTTTAACATTCTGCAGAGATTTTGGAAGCATGGTAATTTAGTTTTTCTAATGAGATGCAATGCTTTTTCTTATAATGTTTTGTGACTGCTTGGCCTAGTTTTCAACGCGTTTGGTGCTTAGGTTACTGACATAAAGTGTTTATCCGGATATGGAAGTGATATTAACCTTCCAGCGGGCGCGCGTTTTCAAGAGGTACTTGCATTGTGCATCGTATTACATATTTATATCGCACTTTTATAAATTTAAGCGCAATTTTTATTTATAAAATCTTTGTTTACTATTAAGCTAATAAATACAGTTAACATACATAAAAGCTGTATTTATTTTTTTAAACAGCACGATATATTTATGTAATACGATGCACGATTTGTCGTAAAATTTGTGCAGGCGCGCCCGCTGGAAGGTTAACTCCAGTAAAAAATAAGAAAAGGTTTCGTCGTCCAGAATCATATATTTAAGAATATTTATTATGTGCAGAAAAACAAAGACTTCATGATGAAATAAACAATAAGGATTAGGACAAGAGCAACGTCCTTGCTATAAATGTATTGAATGGCTTGGTTGAGAAGAAACTTTACTTGATGTTCGTTCTAAAAATGAGCAAGACACTTTTTCCCGAGAAGTCCCCATTTTCGATTCTTAAATACAGATGGTTAGAAAACTCTTTACCAAAAATTTTTTTAACTGCACCTAAAGCATACCGGCGTTTGATGAAAAATACTTTCTCGCTGAAACAACAAAACACAGGAATGCCCCAGATTCCAACAGAAAAAGCTTCAAATGAAAATATTCCTTTACAATACAAGAAGGTCCAAGGTTTAGGCATGACATCTTCATTCTATATGAGTACAAAAAATTTAATGAAGAAGTGTTGATGAGACATCTAGTGCAACAACTGCAGATGACGGTGAAAGTAAAGGGTAGTAATAATTTTCGGAGTACGTGCGAAGATCATGCTTTCAAAACATGCGAATAATAGAGAAATTTATCGTATACTTTTTACGCGTAATATTTTGAAAAAATAGAAATGTTTCCTATTTTTAATTATCGATTTTTATGCCTAATTCATAATCAGTTTGAAGAAAGACACAAATCCACGACTTTTGGTATTTTATTTCTTTAACATTCCAGCGGGCGTTATGCAGGAGATACTTATGTCGCGCATCACGTTATATACTTGTAGCGTTCTTTTTAAAATTTAAGTGCAATTTTTATTTATATAATCTTTGCTTAGAATAAAGCTAATAAATGCAGATTCCATAAATAAAAGATGCATTTATTTTTCTAAAACAGCACGATATAAATATGTAATACAATGCACGATATAAGTATCTCCTGCGTAAGTGGGCCTGCTGGAAGGTTAAAGACAGTCCAACTAATTTGCCCAAGGTACTGGAATAGCTGGTTAATTAAAGAATCTCATACAAAATTTTGATTAAAAACGCAATAAACAGGAAGATTTTTTAATTCTCCCAAAACTCAGTTTTGGGATTCCTACTCTTCTTCAAACTACTGATTCAATTGTAGATTGGCTTCAAATTTTCAACCTCATCTATTTACTGGTTGCTTGGCTATCTGTCCTTCTATTTGGGTGTACGCGAGTGCGCTAATTCAAAAAAGTGCCAAATTACAAAAATGAAATTTAGTATGTGGTCTTGGCAAGTAAATTGTAGATTTGTTCCAAATTTAGACACAGTGGCTCAAAAGAAAGAGGTTTAATATGCATACTCGATTCCCTTTAGTATTATCTAACGAAACTTAACATAAAACGCGTCATATTACGGAAGTACACGAGGGAGAATTCGAGGATTCCCGCTTCCGCTAGTTTCAATGTGTTGTAGCATTAGACTAAATAAATAGCCGTTCTAATATCAAAAATAATTTATTTGGCTATATATAAAAGAAAATCGTTTTTATTTTTTAGTCGAGCCAGAAAATTTGAAGAACTGCCTTTTCAAGCTTGAAATCTTAAATTAATTACAATCATTCCCATTACACGTGCAATCTGAGCCTCGAAAAACAAAACATTACTAATATAATAGCCCAGATCTGTCTCTCACTGATCCGGTAACACTCCGACGTCACCAACAATAAAACTCGCGCCATAGCACTGCGAGACGTTAAACAGCATTATTTCATTGTTAGAGCACCTAAATTTCAGTAATTTTAAATTTAAAAGAGGAATTGTCGTTCTAATTTCAAATTTAAAAGCTCTGAAATAGTGAAATAAAATTTCCTATCGATTGATATAAAATTTATCTCGCTATGATCAATATTTCCCGAGAAATTTTAAATTATATTAATCATATATTTCAAATTAATTTCCGTTTTTTAATAGAAAGTAGTGAATCACGTTAGTGGTATATCATGCGCGTGATATAGTTTGGACGCTACGATGCATCTGATTATTTATTGCAATCGTGATGATATAATTTGATAATATTTTTTGGCAACGTTAAAAGTTACACAAAGACATCTGAAGTACAAGGTAAATTGTTAAACAACGAAAAATACTTCACATGGAATGTTGTTTACCAAGAGGTTTTTTGAATAAAGAAATTTGTAAATAGTATCTAAATAAAAAAAAATATTTCCTGTCATAAAACATATGTTTATTTTATTTGTTTTCAATCGATGTTAAACATTTCTCTCGCATATATATCTATTTAAACACTTCAAATTTGACGGGAAATCTCTCGAATGAAGAGGCAATTTGTACCCGTCATACCGTGACGGGTGATTTTCTAGTTTAAAAATAATAATAAAGCCGTAATCAGCTCAGTATTTGAAATACAACACTGAAGACTGAAAACAATTTCGTTACAGTGTATTATTTTAAATATTAATTCGCTCGTATTTCTCAATATTTTCCATATATTTAATAAACAATATGTATTAATCCTGATTAGAAATTCCCTTATACAAAGGGAATATTTATTCTTTATTTAACTGGCCCAGAAGAATCAATCAACTATATTATTTGAACCGTGTGATTTTAAAAAGGAACTTCTGCAAACTCGGCTAAAATTACATTTTTTTTTTTTTTTTGCGTTTTCGATTTGATGAGGGTAGTCGTATCGTTTGGTGTAAAACCTGAAAATTTACCATTCATAGTTATGTTGTAGTAAACCATCAAAGTTTCAGTTGATGTTATAAGGGGACTTATGCGCAGAAGACTCATTTTAACATCAATTTTGCTGTTCATCTCTAGTTGACTAGTATACAGGGACTCAAAAAAGTATTGGGACACAATAATCTATCAAACATTTTGTGAAAGAATAAATCATTTTTTTTTATTTCAACCAAATGCTTTTTGTACATGCCATATTTGTAGACTAAATAAAATCCAAAAACATTAAAATTAATTTACAATATTGTTACAGTAATACTGAAATGAACATTTCTTGTTGTATAACTGAAATTAATGGTCAAAGAAGTTTTGGGGCACGCAAACGAAATTGTTCTATATCACTCAAACATTATTTCTTAATAATGCGTTGGTCCTCCTTTACATTTTATGACTTCATTCAGTCGTTTAGGCATGGATTTCACAAGATTTGCACAAACATTTCCTTCTATTTTATCCCATTCAGACATGACTTTTTCTCTACGTTCATTTTTGCTGGAAATTTTGAATTTACGAATTCTGTTATTCAAATGGTCCCAAATATTCTCAATGAGATTGAGGTCTGGACTCTGCGCAGGAGTTCTAATTACTTGGGACATGGATATAAAAACCAGAGTCTGCAGATATGAGCATTGTGTTTTGGGTCATTATCCTGAGAGAGTTTGTAATGTGGCAATATGCCCATTTTTTCAGCACTCTGTTTCAAATTTTGTTTTAAAATGTCTAAATACATATATTTGACCATCATTCCATCAATAGAATGTAAATTCCCAACACCCATAGCACTCATACAGCCCCAGACCATCTGGCTACCACCACCATGTTTTACAGAAGGAGTCAGATTCTTCATTTCCAGTTCACTATTGGGTTTTCGCCACACCATTTGCTTCCCATCGCTTCCAAAAACATTGTATTTACTTTCATCAACAAATAAAACTGAATTCCAAAACTCCGGAGGCTTTTAAATATAGTATTTAGCAAATTCTAAACGAGCTCTTCGATGTGCTTTGCTGAGGAATGGTTTTCTTCTAGCTACTCGGCTATGAAAATTTTATTTTCTGAAGATATTCCGGATCGTTTCTGGATTAGCAGACTTGTTAAACCTTTGTTGCGCTTTTAAAGTTAATTTGACTGCACTGGTTTTAGGATTGCAAGTAATTTTCTAACAATCCACCTTTCTACATGCTCAGTGAAACGCCTTGGGCGACCTGTTCTTGGTCTGTTATTAACTGATTTTGTCTTCTTGTATTTCGAAATTATATTATATACAGTAGATTTACTTACGTTTACAATTTCACTAGTTTTTCTCTCAGAGCTTCACGTTTCCAATGACAAATGGTAAGTTTTCTGATGTCAATGGATATCTCTGATTTTTTTCGACCCATGCTACCATGCAAATGATGGACTAACGTAGTATAGCTCCTTCCTCTTTCTTCTTAACTAGTGTTTTCTAAGTTTGCAATTCTATTTGCAGTTGAATCAGACATTCTGTCAGAATTGGCTTCTTATCGAGCTGGTTTTCCTGAATGCCCCAATACTTTTTTTGCCTTAATTTCGTAGTTACAGACAAACCATTTCAAATAGCTCATTTCTATATTAGTTTACTTAATTGTAATGGTTGTAATAGATTTCCTAGAGTGTTTAGATACAAAAACTATTAAAATTATCTTTTGTTTTTATGTAATACTAGAAATTTGCGAAATGAACGCTTGAACATTTCTTGTGCCCCAATACTTTTTTGAGTCACTGTACATATTAAAAGAAAAAATGCTTGATTTTTATGGAGGAACATGGCAAAAGAACAAAAACTAATGTATGAAATTTCTGTATATTAGTTAATCCGTTTCGTCCTTTAAAATACACCAGCTCTAACTCCCGAGAAATACAGAAACAAAATTAAGATTGCCCACTGATCCTACGACGACTACGATTTTGAATAATTTAAATTTATATGCAAATATATAAGCTTTTAATTTCATTTGAGTTTCACTGATATTCCAGGATTTATAATAATTTTCATTTTTTTGCTCTAAATCTGATTTTCACTTAAAAAAGAATAAATTTAAAATTTATTTGGATTCTTTTAAATTTAATTTTACTTGCAAATAAATTAATGTCGAATTTTATTTGAGTTTCCTTGATATTCCTGGCTACTAATTATTTTTCCCAGAAATTTTTTTCTGTTTTAAATACGACTTTTACTTAAAAATGAATAACTTTAAAATTCTATTTTATCTTGAGTCTTTAAATTTAAATTTTCTCACAAATAAATAAATTTTGAATTTTAGTTAAGTTTCATTGAAATTCCTGGCTTTATAATAATTTACTTCCTACGGTTAACCTAAAGTTTATGGTACCCAGCCATTTCTTAACACTTTGGCTCGTCAATTCCTTGCCGCCAAGCGGAAGATAGATTGGCGACGTCAGAAAACTTGTTTTGGTTGCGCAGGATTGTACCAATTCGTGTCTGGTTCGCGCAGGAATCGTTATATTTTTGTCTTCTTCTTTCTAATCCTTCTGATCTGAATCAGATCAGATCCATGAGGTCGTTCGCCTTCATCACCTCCAACATGAAATCCGGTCGCTTAAGTAGATCATCATACACCAAGGCACAGAGTCATGTAGATGTTGCTTAGTGGCCTCAGTCATGTTGCACTTTGTGCAGATATTGAACTTCTTATCACCACGAGAGAATCTGAGGGTTTTTAAGTGACCGGAAGCTAAGCGAGCCAAAGCTGTTTGGCCTTTCTTATCCCCCTTAAAATGTATAGTAGCACCAGGGCCTTCACTACGATACCATGAATGAGCTGGTGGATGCCTCCGAGGAATGTTAACAAAGGCCTTTCTTCTTGAGTATAATTCAAGTAAGGTCAAGGGTTCTACATAGGCCTGAAGCATGATAGTACCTTCTTTAGCAAAACTATCAGCAATATCGTTATATTTTAAATTTACATGTGATGCTATCCAATGTAGATGAAGAACACAAGAATTGCACAGAGTCTTGAGTCCCTTCCGGTCACTAACATCTCTCCAATTATCAAGATATTGGACGACACTTCGGCTGTCCGAGAGAATCCATATCTCACCGAATAACTGATGTTTCAAAACAAACTCTAAGGCCATATCAATGGCGATCATTTCGGAGTGGAAAACTGAGCAGTAGTCAGCATTTCTTAGTTTAAGAGAAGCTTCCCACCGACCATGCTTAACAAAAACCCCACTACCTGTATGTCCAATTTCATTCTTGCTGCCATCAGTGAAAATCAGAGTAGCTTCAATAGGTATATTATTGATGACTTCGAGAACAACCTGTCTTAAGTATTCCGGATGCTGGGAGGATTTATTAGTGTGAGTCGATGACTCTGTATGGAAGAACACACCAGGCAAAGAGTCTAAAGGAGACGCAACAGGTTTTAAAGAATTAAACTCAACAAGAGAATGCAATGCATCCATTTTCAAAGCACGGCCTAGGGGACTACTCATTTTCAGTCTTTGATTATTTTGCCAACTCCTTAAAAAGTTAGCAGTACGATGTTGATTCTTATAACTAAGCAGTTTACTAAAATATTTTGTAAGATTAGGGGGGGG
>BGPR01031217.1:0-18177 GCA_013235015.1 Araneus ventricosus | reverse complement strand
GCATTAGATCATACAACTGCCAGAAGCCTTTTTGCAGAACGTCTATTGACGCTTGTTAACCTGTTTATTAAGATCAGGAAAAGGTTTTGGGAAAAGAGGATGAGAATGAAGGTGCCTTCTGTCCAACCCCTGATCAACCAGCAATAGATATATGGATCTATGCAGATATAATGGAATGCTGACAGCTCTAAGGGAACGCTAGATTGCAATTGAAGTATGGAACTTAGTATTTTCACGCTGTAACAAATCTCAAACCAATTAATTTACCACGGTTGGTGGTAACAGAAGTTCCATACTATCAAACCAGTTTCGTCTTCGCTCGATTTCTGCAAAGCATTGGTGATATGATGCCATCTTGATTTTATTGTATGTTGGTAAATCACGCCTGACCCATAAGGTTTAAAGTTTGCAGAGGAGCCATAGATGTGCAGTCATTATATGGTGCCATTGCCAGTTCCACACATTTTGATTGGCAGTGTTGCTTTTACCAGACATCGCTTTAAACGCTTTCCTTCTAATATTTTTGAACCACCGTTTTTATTGGGCAATTCAGATTTAATACTTTTATATGCATAATTCCTTATTTTAAGCTATATTCTAAATCCGATGCTTTTATGTTAGCTTGTTAGATCACAAAGAAAATGAGTTTTTTTTAGAGAATGTGTGTATAATTCGAATGAGACAATAAATCTTCCTTGTCTGTGGGAATCATGTCACACTTCTTAGTTTGTGTGTTTTATACTGTTAGTGTTTGTAAGATCATCATGACGAATTGCTTTCAATAACTTCGGTTTTGAGTTGAATGCTATAAATCAATTACAAAAATATTCAAACAAATTAACATATACAGGATAATTAGGCATTCTACCGCTTTTTTCAATGAATGTGTATTATTTCGAACAAGGGAATGAATCTTCCTTGCTTGATGGATGCATGTCGCACTTTTGAAAGTGATTAATTACAAACATTTTAAAGTTTGCATGTTAAAGATTCCTTTCGCTGGGCTCATCATCACGAGTTTCAACAAATGACGTTGCTTTCTATGTAAATGTTATAAAATCCTTACATTAACATTCAAATAAAACAGACGAATTAGCGTTTTTGCATTTCATGGACATTTTTCTACCAGTTGATTTCAGAGATTGATTTGATTTCTACTCTTTAGTAATTAGACGCATTTATGCAATTAGGAACCGATTACCAATTATATATTTTTGATTCACCATCGAAAGCTGCACCTAAATGTGCTTAATTTGCTGTCCGAACCCATATCAACTGCACTCAGTTGCACATTTGACCACATATAGTTCAATAATAAATTTTTTGGAAAATGTGGAATTATAATTTATTCTGTATTTTTTCACGAAATCAGGTATATCTAAAAATGGTGTTTTAGAGTTTGGTTCCTTTTTGCCTAACCAAGTCCAATCAACTAATTGATTTCAATGTTTAATTTGATTTTGTTGCTTTGACGCTATAAACCTCAGTGTTATTTAAGGTACACATCTTAATTTTGACCTTAGATGGGGAGAACGACAACTGGAGCTACAATCCATACTTCAAGCTGCCACACCGACATAAGGACAATGGATCCAAAGCGACAGATCGAACGTGCAAAAGCCATTTGTACGTTCAATCTGGTTTCTTCGGTGGGATTTTCAGCAGTCCTACATTCGGATACCTAAAAGGATTCACCCACCAGGATTCAGCGACCCCAGGCGACAATAGGAAATGCAAAATTTACTTCAGAATATTGTAAACACAACGGAAGTTTAGGCGCAGATTATATTACCAAAGTACCAATAAACCAAACCAATATATTGTACTATTCTGCATTCAGTTAGGTCTGGTTAACAATGAGGGATGCCGTACAATTATTCGAAATCCAAACCGAACACCCAGTGTTGGTCCGCTATGCCTACGTTGGAAAGTATTCAAAAAAAAATTATGAGGCCTCATGTCAAACTCTTTCATGCGCATTTGCCATCTTTTTAACAGTGTCGGACCTTCTCTGAGACCGATAAAATAATGGTTCTCGTCTGTGAACACAGTGGCATTTGGAACATTCAGCTCCGCCATAAGCGGAGTCCTCCCTCCCAGCAGAATATGTTTTGTTTTAATAATGGAGCAAAAAAAAACATTTCCTGCCTTTCAATTATCTCGTTTCGAGATACATTAGCATTTCTATTACTCGATTTCTGATAAGTATGTCTTTCTATACGTCTTTTCCCTTATTGCCTAGCTTTTTTAGTTTAGTATTTGCCCGAGGAGTTAGATCGGTATAGGCCGAGTCCTCCCTCCTAGTAGAATATATTTTGTTATAGCAATAAAATACGACTGAAGGAAATGCAGTTAGTGTTCCCGTCTCAGCCGAAGCCATCCGGAACGCATATTTACAAACCCTACCTTGATAGAACTGAGGTAGGAAATCGGACAATATGATTGGCTCGCTTCGCCGAGAGCCGATGACGTTGTTCTTTGCTCTTGTGCGTGTACTTTTCATTAGTATAATTTCTTACAGTGTGGGATGTTATATTTTTTATGATATTTTAAAAAATAATTTCATTTTTAAAAATATTACAACCCACGGAAGAATGTTTTCTGTGCTCAACTGTGGGAAAACGGAGAAGAAAAGTAGGACTTGTTTTGTTATGATTGCCGTACGCTTCGTGCGAGAGCTGAAAACGACGGCACTGCTCCTCGTAGCCAATGATATTGACTGATTTCCTGCTTCAGTTCTATCAGGGTAGGGTTTGTAAATATGCATCCGGAACTCCTGATGGGGCAGCACCATAGCACAAGTCAGCACTTGGCGGGAGCACAATTTGCTCAACCGACGCGTCACCAAACTCGTCAGATGCAAGCGCAATTACACAATGAAACCTTTACAGACCATTTAAGCAAAAATTAAAAAACGCCACACACCAATCGGTCCGTCCAATTCGCCGAACGAGAATCGAATAAAGAATTAACTATATTAACTGCGTAAGTCTTAAATCCTGGCAAATGCACAAGTTCATGAATTTCCTTTACTAACCAACTTTTGGGCAGTTTGTCTCGTTGTTGAGCCCAAACTGGACATTCCATTAGGACATGTTTAATTGTTTCGTCTACTCCTGACTGAAGCAAAATCACTTTATGCCATGTCAAACTCTCTTGTTTGGAGATAAATTGGTTTTCTTTTCACTCACTCAAAGGACAGTATTTTCCTGTTATCAATCGTACGATTTTTTTCTTATATCAAAAGAATGAATTCAGAGATATTTTCTACTAAGTCTCTTTAATTTTAAGAATAAATTATGCTTGTTTTCAATTGATAAACTAAATGCCTAAAACTTATAAATAAAGAAATTACCGCATATATTTTTTCTAGCAGTTTAGCTGCATTTCTAGGCGATGAGCTAACAGCTGAGTTAAAATTGTCTGTACATGTATGTTTACTATCTATTTTATATCGTTAGTCAGTTCAATACGATATAATCAAAAACAAAACAGAAATATTGGTTTTGAACTATAGTTTAAATTTGTAAATTACTATAAGAGCTTTCATCAAGTTTTTATTACTTGGCGTTGCTTGTTTTTCTTTTTAAAACTTTGTGAGAGAAAGGAAACGCATCAATTTTATGTAAATAACATGGTCTTTATTAGTATTCTTTTATTTACGGAAGATTGTCCAAATTCTAATAAAAGAATTCACAAATTAAAAAAATAATAATTTTCTTTCATTTGATTATATGATATACTGCATTCCAGACTTTCCTTTATGTCTTTCCGAATGTTCGTGCTATTTTTACGAAGCAAAAATGTAAATATTGCGCACAGTAAAGCAAAACTATTGATGAAAGTTGCAAATAATTATGAGCTTTCTGTGAAATCGATGAGTTCTAAATCATTTTCTTCTTCATCATTTTCTGGTCGGTCCCCTTTAAGTTGTCGTGACCGAATATTCCGTGTAAAGTTGGAGTTTAAGCCTATTCTTTACGGGGTAGAAGTTCAAGGACAGTTTGTTCAACATTTCTGGAAAAATGTGTAAATCTGAAATTATGCGGATAGTTTTCATCATATAGTGTATAAGCACAATATCCAGTTATGCAGTAGAGCACACTAGCTTAAGAATAAGACATATAAATAAATATAAATATAAATAGCAAGACAGAACAAAAAAAAAATCAGTCCCACGATTTCTAGGATGGTTGCGACAATAATCATCAATATAACCGGTTGTAATACATTATGAATTCTACTTTATAGTCGCATCAAACAACACTAACAGCCCCGAATCTTGGAGCTGCAACTGTATGAAACAATGTAACTAAAGGAAACATTCTACCCTTTCACTGCACTCATATATTAACTCCTCTTGTATATATTATATTCAGATATGTAACCCTCTATATACTTTTCACTATATTCTTCTAATTTCATGTATAATTATGTTCCCTTTTATGTGTTTTTATATCTCATGATGTCATTTTTTTTCTGCTTTTCAATAAAGTTTCACACATACTCATCCAAACGACAGGGAATCGTTGAGGCTCCTAGTTTGGGGGTATGTTGTGCTGTTATCTAGTATTTTGACGAAGATTATGTTGGCTATACACCACTCCTCAATTTTTCAAGTGCATATGTGTGCTTGCTAGTACGTCATTGCAAAAAGTTATCACAGTTTCGTTTCGTTTGGCCGAGCTTTATATAAAGGTACTGTAACAACATTTTTTTTTTCAGTCTTCAGTTTTAAATTTCAAATAAGACTGAAGACTGAAAAAATTAAGCTCAGACGGCTTTAATAATTTTTTTGAGATTTTTGTATCTTCAAACACAGACTGCATGTATTGTGAATGATTGTAATTGATTTGATTTTTCAAACTTAAAATGCTTGTTCTTCAAATTTTCTTGCTCGACTCAACGACTTTCTTTTGTATATAACCAAATAAATTATTTTTGATATTAAAATGGCTGTTTATTTAGTCTGAAGCTACAGTACTTATATGTTTACTTTGTTTATATTAACTATTTGTTGACGCAACTGGATAAGTAGTCTCTTGAATAGTGGATTGATGTTGGTCCTGTTTTGCATTATAATTTTGGAAATATGTGACGACAAAAATATTCCTACAATGTTCTACATTATATATCGGTAAAAATATACTGGAAACTCTACTGTATATTAATAGTTAGCTGTATATTCATTTGATACTTTGACTGTGTTATGATTTGCAAAATATTATTTCTAATTATATTTTATTTATGTTATTATCTTATTTATTATTTACTTTTATTGTATTATCTATATCATATTTATTTATTATTTATCTTTTTTTATTAATATTTATTTCTTATATTATTATAATTATTTTTGTATTATGTTATTATTTCTGTTTATTTTTTGTCTTTTAAATCTTCCTTACATGTTTCAAGTACTTAATACTTTAAAATTGTTATTTTTTTAAAATTCTGTTATATTCTTAGATTTCATACGTTCTAAATACTCGTTTATTGTATTTAAATTGTTTTTATTTCCTTGATGTTGTTGGAAACAATAGAGCCTGCGGGTCTCAAAACTTCTGCTGTATATCATTGATTTGTCTTTGTCTTATCGGGCTTTCGCTCGATTGTTTCTAAATTGCTTGCATATCTGCTGTGTATTGCTCAGGTTTCTACATTATGGATACTGGCACATGTTTACACTGTTTATATTTGGTATTTGTGGACGACACTTAGCTAAATAATCTGTTGAGTTATATTTTGAAGTTGGTTTAATTGTGCACTATAATTTTGGAAAAAATGTAGCACCAAAAATTTTCCTCCAATGCTCTGCTTTATTACTATTATTTGTTATTGGAGTTTTGTTAAATTTTGCATTAAGATTAATATTATTATGCATTTGAAAAAATATAGTACAAAAACTTTTCCAGCAATTCTGTGAGGTAACATTTATAACATGTATTTTATATGCTAAAATTTGTAATTTGGTGTTGGTTCAAAACAGCTTCCGTATATACATTATATTTGTAGCTGAATGAGATTGAATTAAGAAATTATTTATTTCATGAATATGGAAGAATTTATTGTAAATCAAACTAATAGCGCAATAAAGATTACACATGTGTGATCAGGAAAGAAATTTCTCATATTTATAGAAATTTTATTTAAGTATGTGGTAAAATTGAGATGAAATCAGAAGTATTTTCCTTATTTTACGAAGACAGAAATTCGTTGCAACAAGGAAAATTTTCTTGAGGTTGTTTCAGTAGACTGCTTGTTTCTGCAATTGAAAAAAGAAATATTAGTTAAAATTATTTTAAGTCATTAACTGCACTTACATATTAAATGCAATTTATATTTTTCTATTTTAATTGTTAAGATCGTCACTAAACTTTCGCTGCTTTACACTAAAATTTTAAGCAAGTTAGTCACACAGTATGTGATGAAATATCTGAATGGATAATTGGGTTTGTGGTTTGAGTTATTATATGATTAGCAAAAAATGTTATCTCAAAATGATAAAAATCTGCCTTCAGCGGTTTTGTTTAAGAAAGATTTTAAGCTATTTAACAATATATGTGGCTTTCATACTTTCCACGTTATGAACGCTGTTAAGTATACCTTAAAGTCAAAGGCAATAAAAATGTAAGAAACTAGTACCGGTATTAATTTTGAAGCTTGAGTTTCAATGTAGTTTTATAACAGTACAGCTCATACGCTGTACATTCCATTTTTTTTAAAATTATAGAATAATCAGGACCGGCTCGAAGGAGATGCGAATGGCGCAAGCACACAAGGCTCGCGTCGCTGGGTTATTTTTTTCTTTTTCTTGCACAACTAAAATAGATTGCATTGATTTATTTAACGAAATCAAAATTGGCCGTCAAGTTTAGCCTTAAAGGACACAGTATTACAAAATTATAACATTTATTTAAAAATAATTAATTTGAATTATATCCAAATTTTGCTTCCGTTCTAAAATTATGTTGACCTTACCAATTACTTTTGCATCTGCAGGAAAATGTTTCGCAAGATTAAAAATAACAATAAATTACTTGAGATCTAGCATTAGTGAAGAACAATTGATCTCCATAGCGATCTCATTTATCGAATCCAAACTAACCAAAACTCTAAACTGTAATGATATTATCAGCGAATTTGCAATAAAACATATAAGAAAATTTTAAAAAAGAAGAAAATTGCATTGTAAACTTATTCTAGTAAGTCGCATACCAAATTTTATTTATGACCCAATGATTTTTGTTATTTGATTTTATAAGGGACAGGGTACCTTCTCAATATTTTTTGTATTTGAATTATTATTGAAAAAGTTTTGACAATTTTAAAATTTAACAGTAAAAAAAATAATCTTGAAGATAAAAAAACACAACTTCTATAATAATCAGGACCAACACGAAAGGGTTGCGCCTGCTGTTTAGGTTGGGTGGGGGGGTCAGCTTGTTTAGTTGAAATTAAAAAGTTTTTAAGCAAAATTCAATTTTTAAAATTCCGTACTAAATTTTAAAGTTTTTAAGCAAAATTCAATTTTTAAAATTCCGTACTAAATTTTCAATTATGAATATTTTTTCTGCTTCTTATTTGTATGAAGCTGAATGTTTGGCAGTTGATGTCCTAATATCAAAGTATCACGCGAAAATCAACGTGGAAAAGGAAACGGGAGTAAATGACTCCAATTTAATGGGCAATGTGACATAAATATGTAGTGGTTAACAAACTCGTCCATCCGACAGATTATTAGGCCGCGGTGACCTAGTTGTAAGGGCTCGGCACGTGGTCGAAATATTCCAGGTTCGAAACTCTATTCCACTGAAGATCCGTCGTGTATTGGGCGTGTTGCAGGTTAAATTATACGAAGAGGGCCGAACATTCTCCCGCTGGTGTGGTGCAGAGGTTATGCCAGCTCAGTGGCGTTCTTGTCATCTGATCACGGATCAAAATTACGATGTCAGTCCTAAGATTCCCTTTGTGTTGCTTTAAAAACAGGACGTTAATCTAACTAAACTAAACCGACAGAGTATTATATTTATTACTATATGTTCAGCAATTCTTATATGAAATAAAATGCATTTTAATCACTTTTACCTACTAATATATGCGAAAATTGACTCTTTTGTGAAAAGTCCTTGCTGGAGTTTTACTTAGGGCCCTTATTATTTAGCTGGATTTAGCAAGGCGCCGAGATTCGAAAATGTTTGATAATCATTGGTTTATGATTCAAAAAGGTTTTAAATTGTGAAATTTAATAGATTTTCAAAAAAAAAATTCGACGGGAGGCGTTCTCTGAGAAACGGCCGCTGGGATTGAGGGGCGTAAACTTACTTACGTTACTCAACTGTGACTTTCTGTGACGAAAGTATCTCTATGTGACTGTCAACTTTATTGCCTATAGTGACTATTAGTCTAGTGTGACTGTGGAACACTATCTATGTAAAACTCTTCGTGACTTTCACCAACTTTGCAACTCGACTGTGACTAAACCGTAATTCCAAATTATAAATTTCTTTTTGTAATCATTAATGTCTAACTAAAACCAACTCTCTATGTTATTTGGTTGCGGAGCTATAAGCTTTTAAATATACCACGAAAAGCATCATAATTTTTTCCTTTCACGACACACCATTAGACCGCTATGGAGAGCCGTAAGTCCACGTCAAAAACATGGATGGAAGTTTGTTATAATATTGGACAGTTTGACGTAGTGAATAGTTTTGACAGGTTAAAGATGCTACTCCCGAATACGGACATACCTCCTCAAGGTGGGGTTCTAGCATAGGGGTTTATTTTGCAGTATTCACCAAAGTTGCTACTCTCGGCTCTCAGGTCTTTCGTGAATGCGTGAAAAATCCTCATCATGGACCGTGGAATTTCTTTGTGGTTAAAAGGAAAATTCTGCTTTTAAATTATTTTTATTATTTCTCGTTTTTTATACTCGTAATTTCACTTTTGTTTTTGCCTTGGATATTTCAAATTTATTTTATTCGAGTCATATATGATTAAATTACTAGATTCATAAATATAATTTTCTTATTTGATGTCCTGTAAAATTTGGACAAAATTATAACAATTTTCTTTAGGTTTTTTCTGACAGTATCAAACAATCAGAATCAGTAACACTCAGAATCCTTAATTTCAAATAATGATTAATTTATGAATTTTAAAACTTGGAATAAATAACCATGCGGTTTTGTAAGGATGTTTCAATAATATGAACAATTTTTGGTTGACTTCCGGTTTTTGTGTTGAATTTCTATAAAATGATTATATCATGTCTTGAACTGAATTAGTACTTACGAGCCCTATATCATCTCTTTCATTCATCGTTTTCTTTCTTATCCAACACTGAAAAGCAAAAGAAAGTGAGTAATAATTTAAGAACAATTATTACGGAGAAACTTATTATACTTACGAGAACTATTTTATAAACACAGTTTCAATGCTTATCTAAGTTGTTTAACTATTTAGCCAAGTCGCAATATTCTCAACGAAACTCAAGTTCTAGTCTTCATCGGAAATTCATTTTATACAGTCGGGTGTTTCCATAGAATTTAAGTACTTTGAGTATTTTTAATTTGGTTCAGGATAGGATGAAAAATAAAATGAGTATAAGGAACATATTTCAAAATATCTTGGAGAAGTTTCTCCTTTCCGATGACTGATGATTTCAAGTTTTTTTTAGTTTGATTGCTAAATATATATCGCTTCTTATTCCTTTTAATTCATATATTTAATTACTATTGTTTTATTTCTGAGAAGCATTATTATTTTATTCATTTTATATTCACCAGCAATTTCACATGCTTACGCTGAGTCGTCTTTCATATTTCCCGAACTGAAATTAAACTATCCTCACGAATTAAAATTTGCTGGAATACTAGGTATAATTAGAGTCTTTTGACAAAGCTTTCATCAGTTATCCAAAATAATAACAGTATTAACAAATTTACACTTTATTTGAAACGTCCTCTACTTATTGCCGATAATTTCCTTGACATATCGATATAGTAGCTCAATAAGTACATTTACAGTACGAATCAAAATAGTCAGTACTGATACGTGAAGAAAAACAAAATAAAATTTTATCTGATGCGAAATTATTTCTCAAAAAAGACACTACATGCATACTACGTAAGTTAGTCTAAATTATCCTCATTTGAACTTGGAAAAACAGTTCTTAATGCGAAGATTGGCTGCTGAGAACGCATCCATAGAGTTTGTGTTATTGTTGTAATATGGACAAAGTTTGATCATTATAGCAACTTTTCTCTTCGTTCTGTTTAGTACTAAATGTGATCACACCACTAGAAATAAACGGTAAGAAGGAACATCAAGCAGTCATCCGTTTAGAACGTTCAGAAGGTGATGCTGTAGTCTTTATTAATTGAATGCTCAAGACATAATATAGGCCGTTCTATGACTGATTACGGTTTCGAGAAATTCCGAAACGGCCGGACAAATTGTGAGGGAGGGCACACGCTAGCAGCCACCATTGGCGGAATATGTCGACACAGAAACAATTTTATTATATCAGAAACTAAGCAGGAAAGATTAAAAAAAACTTGAAATAAAATTCCCCTCTTTGGTAGGGCCCTGAATGGAAGTTCTAAAGCGAAAATCAATATTGCAAGAATCTGTAGCTAAACATTGATGGACTTTGAGACTGTACCGGGAAGATTGCTTTAAATCTGGTGTTCATGTTCGCAGACGGTTATATTAAACGCAAATTCACTCGATGCCGATGTAAAAATATAATACAAAAATAAATAGTTTGAATAAAAATTTATTTTGGTGAAAGTGGTTTTTGCCCTTCAAAAATATTTCCTGTAAAAGTATTAATTTCGTTTCTGATCTGTCCAATTTCTGTTTCAAAATATTGGTTGCTATTCCAAATAAGATCGTTTGGGATTTAAATCGCAAAATTAAATTCCATCTTAACGCTCTGGTGTTTGATTTTGATTCATTTGCAACGTTCCAGCGAAAAGATGTCATGCATCTTTTGGAAGTTATGGAATTTTAATATGTCTTCGTGGAATTTTTAAGCTTCACACACACACACACAATTACACTTTGAAATTATTAAATTTCTTCCAAAATATTACTGGAAACATAAATTTCCATTGTTTTTTAAAAACTTCTAAAGTACTTATATTTTTACTTAGAATGCAGTTCCAAATATCATTACTCTCAGTTTGAAGGAGGCCTACGGTACCCTCGTAGCAGAATCGCGGGTTCGAGACCCGGTTCCACGAAATACCCACCTTGTACGGGCCTGGCGCTCGTTAAATCAATCGAGGGCCAAGCACCCTCTAGTTGGTGTGTTGCCGAAGTTTGGAGAGAGGAATACGTGTCCGTGTTCCGTCCTCGTATTCTGACCAAATTTACAATGTCCCTCCCAAAACAGCCCTCATGTTCCTTTAAAATCGTTAGTCAAACTAAATTTAATCCCAATTTGAGAATCCAAATACTTATGTCTGAAAAATAGGATTGTGTATTTAGATTCGAATGAGAATTGTTTCCACATCTCCTAAAATACCGTATGTGTGACGCAATCTCCGTACTAGCAGTGAACGTTCGTAAATAAAAACTCAGTATTCTAGAAACTGATTGTTTTTGTTATTATTTATTGACAACTCCCGTGTTTCTGAAATGCTTCCAAAACAAGAGGACGTGTGATCACGACCGATTAACGTGCAGGAGATTAGTGTTTATATCAGGCTTTATATGAAATCTGGTCTTCAACCTTCATCCTTCATGCTCCAAATTCGTAACTATTACCCAGACCATTTAAGTGTTGAAAACTTATTACATAGTTAAACTTAAAATGGAATTTGACCGCAAAAAATTCACAAAGGCACCACAACAATTTAAAGACAAAATCATCGCAATAATATAGAAGATTTTGCTGTTCCTTATTTTAGAGGTCTGTTTCTGAGAAGCCGAACTAAAGTGATAAATTCATATTTACAACTTTACTTATTCGGTCCCATCATTTATCGAATCACTTGATTGTCTGAAACTAGCTCGGGACATTCACGATACTTCCATTCCATTCCATTACTTAGCCAATCCATTTTGTTGGGAAACTGACGGCAACGCCACTCCTGCTTCACTCCAACCCTCTAAAGGGACATTTGATGGAGTAACCGGAAGCTTCCTCCACGGGCCCCAAGTCTCTTCCTCCCGACCTGCATTCACCGACGGTCCAGCGCCGTTCCATATGGCGTGGACTGATGGAATTTGGGAAGGGCTAAATACCCAACGTTCCTCTCCATTCCAAAAATGACAGCTATTCATATTCACTCTGCGTTTGGAATTGGATAGTAGGATTTATTGGTGGAAGATCTATATTTGGCTATACTGCGCCAAACATATGGTAGATGTACTCTGAGTTTGGGAGTGGAGTAGATGGGTTTGTGCGACGTGGGGAGCTCATGAATGACCAGCTTAAGGTATTCATGAGCAAAGTGAGTAGAGAAGGAAGGCCATTGACCAGTAAAACATTAGGTATTTATTACCTCACGCATCCATCAGGATCTGACTCGCAGAAGTTGACAATTGCTTCAAGGCATGCCTAGAATTGAAAGAATAATCAAAAGATGCATATTAAAATATTAATGTGGTAGGTAATTTAAAATACTAGATTTCCCAGATGTTCGATATGAAATATCAAATGCTCGAAAACGGTTGCAATTGTTTAAATATCAAAATTTTTTAAACTTCCAAGGATTTCAGGGTAGACTATATTCAGTGGCGGTTCGTGATAAATAACCGTGGGGGTGCTGCAACGTAAAGTTCTACACTGCACACTATTGATTTCTGCTTTAGTTAAATCAGGATCTTTTTGATTAATTTTCAATAGTTTAAAACTTAGTTAATAAAAAAAAATATTATTAGTTTTTTTTACTTCAAATTATTTTTATAAAGAAGTTTTAATTTAGAAATTACTAATATTTTTAACTAACACAATATTTAAGAACTTCTTCAATGAATCTCTTATCCTCATTTATAAGGATTGGGAGAATCGACTTTACCTATTAGTTGAAATAAATACATATGGGTACAAAAAACTACTTGAAATGAATGGCTCTTGGTTTTATTTCGAGCGAAATGAACAATAACTTTCTCCACAGTTTTGGTATGACCATCAAATGGCATGAAAATGCTAGCAGATAGACATACAAACAGAATTTCTTTGGAGGGTTTCACCCAAAATTTACTAGATTCACAAATTTGGTGTTGAGATCTCATCCCAAGTTTCATTCCTCTATCTGTTTCGGTTTCAGGATTATAATACTCCTATGCAATGGGGGAAAAATCATTCAAATTTATCTACAATAATTTTAAACTAATTTTTTAAATTTATCATTACTTATTACTTCATTTTCCTTTATTATTCATTTTGAAAGTTATTTATTTTCAAATTTTATCTCGTGAAACATTCTACCGCAGTGAAAAAAAAACTGTTTAAAATGATTCCCTGTCTCGCGGGATAGGAATCGTTATTCCTTATCTACTCCGAAAACAGTTCTCAGCTAGGTTAAATCGTGACAATTGGAAAAAAAGTAAGACCGGGATTGCATAGTAAATGCGCATGCTCAAGAAGTCTGAATTGGAACAAAGGGAATTTCCAGTTCTCGAAGAGGAAAAATCTTTCTGAGAAGACAGCGGATAGGGAAAATTCTCCGAAGTAACCTTGGTTTTATCCAGCTTTTCGGCTCAGCTGAAAGCGTCAAAAGTTAACATTATTGATAGACTTGGATATTATAACCAAAACTTAATAAATAGGTAATTTAATTCATGCACTCAGAAAGGTTGGCCGAGCTTCAGTCCCACAGTCCTTATACACGAGCCGCCCCGACTATATTTTCAATATACTGCCTGCCATTCGAAGGTACCCTTTGAAGCGCCTTTTCGTAGACTTAACCTGAAAACTTAATTCTAATGAATGTCAATTCATTAAAATAATCAGATGCAAACTTTTTGTTTTTACGGAGATGGTGAGTGTTTAACTACAGGAAAATCATCCACAAAAAGTCAAGTAAAAGAGTAGTTCGAGATTAAACTTGTACGCATTTCATATTAAATTACTGGTCTTTAATAGAAATATCGCATACCTCTTATTTGTTTTTTGTACCAAATGTACAAGATTATTTCAAGGTACAAGCTTAACGTGAAGTATTGGTAGGTTTGATTAACAAACGGAATTTATTCTATACAACGGACAATAAATTTCATCACTGTATGAATTCTTAATTTACAAGCTTTAAATAAATTTAGCCAATTTTCTTATTTAATAAATTTCTGGATATCTTTGTCCAATCATAAATATTTTTCAATGCCATTTTTTGCTTATGATATCATTAGCTTAAGCACAAAAAAGATTTATAACAAATTCTTTTCGGGATAATATTTCTTGATTCTGAATTGTGGAGATCATTGTCAGCAAATTTTTAACACCAGCGTTACAAAACCACTTGAAAAAAGAGAGTCAGTCCAATGGACACAATTAGAATCCTGCAGCATTATTAGGTTAAAATCTGCTGAATTATATCAGGGACATAACTTTCATCATTGCTGGAGTCTCCAATAATTTTGAAAAAAGCTATATTTTTAGGGATGATCTATACAAAATACAATTTCTGTGCTGTGAATAAGTGTTTTAATGGCACACAGATTTTGAAATTGAAGCATGTTGTTTTCTACGTTATTTTACAGCTCACAATACAATTCATTATTTTCACGATTTGTAATTAATCACAAGCTAAAAAGTTTTCTGGGAAAGATGATTTTAAATAAACATCAACTATTTGTCTTTTTTGAAAACACCAAGTATTTTACAAAATTAATTATACGTAAATCATTGGCAAGAGCGAATGAAAGCTTTTGTTATTAAGAATAACATGAACAAACTATAATATACTAGGTGTATAGATATGATTCCGCAAATTTTCATATAGTTATCGATAAAGGACTTCTTAAATGCTACTACATCTCAGAACACGTGCCCATTTTCTTGTAGGATTTGACATTTGCCTTTAATAATAATATATATAACACCCATTTAAAATATAAATAATAATTATTTTTATGTCATTAAGATGTCGAATTTTGAAACAACAAAAATGACAATTGCCTGAAGTTTTATTGCATTATCTAACAGCGAAGAAAACCGCTCCACTTATCACAAGACTGAAGTACGTATCGTCGATACTACAAACTATTGAATGCATGAAGTTTATTCGATACTTTGAGGTAGAGATCAATGATAACTAATATGTTTTCGATACATTTCAATGGCTATTTCTTTAGTTTCTAAAGGGAATTTAGGTTAAGGCATTGCGACGATACGCATAATTTCTAAATTAACTCCAAGATGGCGGAATTTGAAATCGCGATTTTTCTCTTTCAGTAGTTTGTATTTATATCGACAAATCTTTGAAAAGAATTATCAATGGTTCCAAAAAGCATTGTAGCCGTCACAAGATATTGAATTATTTTTTTATTACCTTTAATTTTTATATTTTTGTTTCGTAGTAATAATTTAGGTAGTTCCAATCCATGACAATTTTCGGATATTTTTCAAATATGACAGGTCAAATCATAAAAAATCTCAAATCAGATATCTCACTTTTTTATAACTTAGAAACGAGGAATGCCCTTAATTTGGAATTAAACAAATGAGAAATTGATGATTCTGCTTTTTAAATGGGCTCGCAAACCTTATTGGGAAAAGGCAGTCTCACTGAGGCAGATAGATTTCAACAGTTTTATTTTGAAAGGCCCTGATAAACAAGATATATTACATAAACATTTACAATAATATTAATAATTAATAATTTGTTACAGAATATATCAGAAGGGCGAGTACATATTATTATTACTTATAGCAAGGAAATTAAAATTTCATTTCTCACCCTCGCTTTCTCAAAAGCACCACCTTCATCTTGACCATGCATTCCGGTTACAATTTCGGTCTGTATTTGAACAAATCAATATCAATTATTTATAAAGTCACGAAGTGTTTTCACAACTGTTTTATATTTTCAGATCATATTTTAATATTTTAAATCAAACATTTCATTTTAGATTTAAAGAAGAGGAACTAAAATACTTACATAACGTTTCTTGTAGTGTGAATAAATCTCATCATAGCAAGGTTTCTAAAAATAAAAAATAAAAATATTACAACTTTAAGGGATTGTACACTTCGATTAATAAAAATTTTTCTTATTTGATATAATATTGCGTACCATTTTTTAAAACAAATGATTAAAATTTCTTGTACATTTCGTTGAAAAAGATGTAAAATATATGAAAAGTATCTTACAAATTCCTTGTCATCAATTGAACAAGAATCTTGCATTCGGTTGGAAATATCCTCATATTCAAAGTTAACCATATTGCAAGAATCCAATTTTTTATTCACTAACCATTTCTGAGACTGAAATGAAATTTTCATATATTATATAATCGTGGAAAAAGTATAACGTCTCAAATTTAGATTACACAAGACAAGAAATATTTATCATATTATTAAGAAACTAGAAAATCCACCGTCATGGTATGATGGGTGCAAATTTTCTCTTCATTCGTTTGACGTGTTTAAATATATATATATTCGAGAGAAATGTTTGAAATTGATTGAAAACAAATAAAATAAACATATGTTTTATGATAGGAAATATTTCTTTTATCTCCATATTAAATACATATTTCTTTATTCAAAAAACCCTCTTGTTAAAGAATTAAATTATAATAAAAATATATACAAAATATGTACATAATAATTCAATAACCATGAAATTCTCAGCTTGTCAAACGTAAATCCAAAGTTAAAATTTCAAAGGAATTCTTTTTCGAAATTCTAATCAAAACAAAGCACTTCTCTGCTTGTCAAACGCTGCAAAAAAATATTATCAAATTATATCATCACGATTGCAATAAATAATCAGATACATCGTGGCTTCCCAACTATATCACGCACATGATACGCCACTGACGTGATTTACAACTTTCTATTAAAAACGGAAATTAATTTGAAATATACGATTAATATAATTTAAAATTTCTCGGGGACTTTTGATCATAAAGAGATAAATTTTATATAAATCGATAGCAAAAGTTATTTCACTATTTTAGAGCTATTAAATTTGAAATTAGAACGACAATTACTTTTTTAAATTTAAAATTACTGAAATTTAAGTGCTCTAACAATGAAATAATGCTGTTTAACGTCTCGCAGTGCTATGGCGCGAATTTTATTGTTGGTGACATCAGAGCGTTACCGGATCAGTGAGAGACAGATCTAGGCTATTATATTAGTAATGTAAGGTTACTTCAGGATGTAAGTCACAACAAAAATACCTTTAAATTTAATTACAGTATATAAAATTTTATTGAATATTAGAGAAACTATCGTACAGTTGAAGTTGGGAAAAAAGATTAGAATCGATGTGATTTATTCTTTAGTAAGTGATGAGGAAACCTCATTTTTCTATTACTTGTATTAATAGTTGGTTCATATAACCAGACAGAGCTTGGAAGGTATCCGGATCAATTTTGTTCCCTAAAGTTTTAATTATGGTTTATATCTCAGACTTTCTTCTGTACTTTCGCCAATTTCTGTAAGCATCTCGATCCAGAATGCCCGAAAGGTTTCCCATGGGATTCAGCGATGGCCATTGAAGAGTTTTCGTTAATCTTTCGCTTTCATCCATTATTTTAAAGAGCATGAAATATGCACCGATATTTCGTCTCGTTGAAATGTCCAAATTCCTGATGTAATCAGAGGAGAAAACAGCAACACACTAACTGCCAGCATGTCCTGATATAACGCTGAATTCAATTTGTTTTCGACAAAAACAATTTTAATAGCACCACCGGCTTCAAATGCTGCCCAAACCACGAGAGATCTCCCCCCGAATTGGCGTAACGGATTAAAACTTAAATCCGTTAAGATCTTTGAAATAAAAATTTTTTCGTCCAAAAACACCATATCATTCCAATTGGCGCCAGCCCGTTAAATGTTTCCGAGAAAAATTTAAAAGTGAATCAATATGTCGCATAGAAAGTGGAGGTAAACCTTTCAAATTCATGCACAGAATATTTGGATTTCTACGGAATGCATTTATTATTGTTCGGCTGGTACAGGGCGGGACTAACGACAGCTTTCAA
>BGPR01031215.1:178-18177 GCA_013235015.1 Araneus ventricosus | reverse complement strand
TTAATTTTAAGCAGCTATCATTCACAACTATGAGCAAAGGTTTTGTCGCAATCAATGCAATTTATTTTCATGCATTCTGACATTTCTAGATTATTCCTTATTATAAAACAAATCAATTCAGATCATAATTTTCGAGTTTCAAGATGTTTAAATCGTCAAAATATTAAGGATCTCTCATAATGCAGGCTTACTGAATATATTCATCAAAATCTGTGTTGATTTGGGGGATAAGTATAAAGGTAAGAATTCTCTAAATGTGTACAGTAAAATAGGTTGATCATTTTTAATCACACGGAAGGTTTAACTAATTAAAGCATAAGCAAATACTAACAGATGCTGTGTGATTAATTTGCAATGTAAGTAACAGAAACTAGATGCAGCAGAATAAATAAAATTTTCTTATCCACAATAGTTTTCACAATATAATAATAAAAAAGGAAGCAATATAATCTTGAGTGCATCGACCATCATTAATTTTTCTACGAAGTTTATATGTAGAAAGAAAATGCGGCGCATATTAATATACGAACCGATTTACATGACAATTTTATGTCGTCAATTTATTTGTCAGACAAGACAAATAAAGAAGGTTTCATGATTCATACAATAAAAATTACAAGAACCAACTGAATTTTAACATTCATTCTGAATTTTAGCATTCAACTGCATTGTGATAGATTAATACCAGCCATAGTATTCATTTCGATAATATTGTACTGCAAATAATTTAAGTTTAATTTATATGCATAAATAAAAAAATACAGTTTTAATAGCGCGATAATATAATTAAATTCTTTCGAATATTGTCGCGACTACTGCTCTGTGTATAAAAAAAAACTTTTTTCATCTATTTTCAATGTAATGAATGGCATAACTCGACTTACCCAAATATTGCATCTTTATCCCTCTTGGAACACATTTGATCATGGCCAGATCCCATCACATGATTTGCGATCGGAACATGATTAGAATTATACACAACATGGTGGTTCATCATGCTCTGCCTGTGGGGATCGTACATTCCGCTTGCGGCGCCGTCCCCGTGCCCGTAGTGGGGCATACCATCCTCGGCGTACTGCATCGCTCCGTTCGGAAAGCACGTGCCTCAATGTAAACTTAAAACTCAAGTTGTTGTGGAGTTTTCGCGGGCCGGGGATCCGACAGGTGGCGCTGCGGAAAAGTCAACCGCGGGTGGGGGAGAGGGTTGCAACAGAGAGAAGTGTTGGCGACCGTTTGGCGATTTTTAAGAGTTCGTTTTATAGGAGGAACTTCCTGATGTTTTCCTATGCCACTGAGGAAGAATTCTGTTTTAAAAAGAATAAGAGTTCTCGCAACTAATAAATATTATTTTTTTTATACTTTCAGCCTAATTAATGAACCCTTTCCCTTATCGTGAGAAACCTCAGTTTAAACCTGGATAAATAATTTTAAAAGAAAAATTTTAAATAATTTAGTTGTAGCCATGAAAACGTTTATTCTTTATCAAAATCTTCCATTTCAGAAATTCTTCTCGAGATGCACAAACAGATTTCTCTTCTTGATATAATAAAATAAATTTTTATAATTTTTTTTGGAAATTATATTTTATTATTAATGGAATTCTTACTCTTTTTTTCAGAATTCATTAATATGCACATAATATGCGATATCGCACCATCAAGGTTAAAAATTGTATTTCGAATGAAGGCTCGGAAACATTCATAGTGCTTCATTATTTCACCTACAATCAATATTTGGGGGTAACTTTCAACAAAAAATATATATATATATATATATCTTGACTTAAAACGTTGGAAAATTTATTTTAGAAACAACCTTTTAAATTTATTTTTAGTATATTTAGTATCATTTCGGAAATTCATAAACTAGTAATATAAATACCAACAACTCGATTAAAATTATAATGTAAGGACTAGAATTTTATTACAAAAATATGCATAAAATAAAAATAACTAACTATTTCAAACAGCAAAAGAATTTCTCATAACGGAACCAGCAACAATTGTGTGATGAACCAGCAACAATTTGAAATGACGTGGGTCATTTTATATTTTTCTAGTGAGCATAAAACCACTCTATTATAATGGACTTGTCTTATAATAATAATAAAAAAATTAAACATAATTAAGGGAAAGTTTACTGAAGATTTAATATTATTAGTAAACTTTAACAAAATCCTTTTTTGAAGCAACACGAGGTCTATTTTGAGACGGACCTACTAATTTTGAATCTCGGTCAAATAACGAGGACGACACCTGAGCTGGCATCCCCTCTCCAAACATCTGCACCGCACCAGCGGGAGGACGTTTAGCCCCCTACGTATGATTTACCGTACAACAGGCATTTCTCGCATTTTTCGAAATGTTGCTTAATTTTTCACACCATTGTACAAATTTGAAATGTATCTGAAAGTACGGTCAACTCTCGATTTCCACAGGATTCCAGTTGTATGATTGCAACATATCACAAGTGAGCAATTGCAGAAAAATATCCAGTAACATGATATTTGAATTCTGTTTGACACGGCCAGGCCGACCCAAATATGAATGAAAACGGCTTAAATTAATCAAGATCTCTTTGAGAATACGTGATTGTTTTTCATTCGGCTTTGTTGCATTAATTATATACATTGTTCAGTGACATGCGGCTTCGAATTCCACGTGCACGGCATTTTCTACGGGCCAATCTACTTTGCAAATCAGTGACTAGGTGTGTATTAGAATTTTGAACCATTTGATATACCATGAAAAAATAAATGTCCGTGACAAATTTCTTTAGCTTTTCTTACATCTTGTAACTTTATCCGAACTTCTTATGTGTACTGTTTGGAAACCGCCTCTGATACTAAATTAACTAAACAATAAATTTCTTATTAACTATCTGTAATCCTTTTCGTACATTTGATTGCAAAAATTCATAAATAGATCAGAAATAAAATTTGATGTATGAAAATTATCCAGCGTATCAAAATTGGCGATATAAAATTTCACTGTTCCTTGAAAAGTAGTAAATAAAGCGAAAATATATAGAAAGCTTAAAGAAAAAAACTTGAGAGATAATACAGAGAAATATCGATTAATTTCTTCTAAATTAAACTTAATCATGAAAGTAACGTTAATTTAAAATATCTTAAAAAGTACCGAAGTATAATTTCTGAAAAATTATTTAGCGGTCAAAAATCATTTACTCCGCTTCTTTGAAAATCAGTTATTTGCAATCTAGTTCTCAAAATTGATGATTCTTTAAAAACAGTCCAAAGGCTTTATTTACAGACGGGGGGGGGGGATCAATTTAAGAGAGATCGAATTATCAGGGCTTAATCATTCTCCATTGGTGATCTCTATTCGGGCATAGGAAAATTTCGCGTCTTTTGGTGATAAATAAAAGGAGTAGTAAATTGTATTGAGAGTTCTAAATCAACACATTTTTCTTAATAATTAATAATTGCAACTATTGAAGGAAATGGGGTCACGTAAAAATCTACGTGATCCTGTTCTACATCCTTTGTTTCGCGGCCCGCAGTTAGATGAATAAACAAAAATTCATGACCATCATATATCAAAAATTAGGCAATTAAGTTCCACGAACCATACTTCCTTCCTTAGAATATTCGTTGAAATGCAATTGTTCAAGTTATCGCCTTTCAAAATGCAGTGGAAGTTGGCCGATTCGAGCGTTTTTAATTCGAATACGTATGTAATTCGAATTTTTCCTGGTCCCTTGAATATCCAATTAAAATAATGTTCATAATTCGAATTTATTTTGATTAATTAGAAGACAAAAGTAAAATTGTAAAAGATTGTTTTTATTTCTGAATTGTTTTCGTTTGTTAAATACGCCCTTACCTTGTATTCCATATGATTGTAAATGAATAATTTTTTAAGGGTTAAAGGACTCAAAGACTTGATTGCTGTTCAATGTATTCAATCAAATAAATAAATCAAAATTTTATCATTTTTTTTAAATTTTTGGGCACGTTAGATGTGAATTTTACGGTTTAGTTTCAAGTTTTATTGTACAATTTTTATTGCTTAGTTGTATTCGAAGTGCTGTAAACTATGTGTTTATAAAATTACTTATTCACTGAAATTATTACTTTTAAAATTATAAAAAAAATTTAATTATAATTATTATAACCTTATTTATCAAAATCATTTACTGTAATTATATATTATTTGTAAAGACTATTAAATACTTAAAAAATATTTGCCACCATTTTTAGTTAAAAAATTTAGCTTTTTTATCTCGCTGTACAATGCTTTGCACCAAGTTTTTATTAATTCGAATTTTTTGGATAAGTCGAAATTTTATTGTTGTACCGTCAGATTTGGATTAGCCGAATTCCACAGTATATATTGAAGTTACCTCCTCTTTGAATAACTCTTTAAATTAATAAGATACAGGTCATCCATAAGTCGGGAAACACAAATGGATCGCACCACTATACTGTTATAAATAATATCACCTGAAATTTCTAGTGATATATTACTTTTAACTTTGAAGTTTATGTTATACGAGTTAAAAGTTTTATATTTGTGCAAAATGAAAATAAGGTTTGCTCCATCAGGCCGATTGATAACGATTGAGTATTACTGCTCTCAATCATAAATGAATTATTATCAAAAAGTTGGTAATGATGATGTGTTTAATGAGACCTTACTAAATGTTCGTGGATAAAATAGACAACCATTTCTTGCTTCACAACCCTATTTCAAGAAACTAATAAAGAAAGAAGTGACCGCCCTTTTGTTCAGAGTCCAAACAAAATGGAAATCAAGAAGAAGATGATGCTATCACCAACAAAGAGTGATGAAGTTGGGATGGCAATTCAATTCATCACTCTTAGGAAGGCACAAAATGTATTGAAGAAGTTGAACGCGATTTCGATACAGAAAGCAACGGATTAGCCGCATTATACACAATGGCGGATATTGACAGTATGTGCCACAGGCGCAAAATTGTTTTGAATCCCTAACCCTACTCATAGCCGTAATTGAACTTTCGGCTTAGCATTGCGATGTACCTCATATAGATTTTGAGCCTCTCCCCCCAGGATCTTAAAAAGAGGCGAGCACCTCTAACGCCTGTGCGAAAAATCGCCATTTCTTATAGAAGGGCTGAATGCAATTTGAAACACAGGTGATAGGCGATTCTAGTACTTGCACCCAGAAACTTTTCTAATCCTTTGTATAATGTGAATTAGAAAAAAAAAAAATGTCTATTGTTGTTCCTGGATAACTGGCAGACCGATAGGGTTGGAGGAAATTTTCTATTAATTTGATGTTGTTTATTTAGAGACAATTAAATAATATTATTATTTAATTGAATCTAATTGTTTTTTTATTCACCTATTGCACAATTTCAATATGCAATTTGAAATCCATCTATTATTTGATGTCTAGTTTGAATTAAAGTTATTTATCTGAGTAATATTAAACTTCAATTACTTTGAACAACTAATCATATAATTTAAATTGTAATTTTATTTTCAATTATAAATTCAACATTTTAATTGGGTTTTAATTTCTCTTTCGCTGTCTTGTTTCTCGCGGAGCAAGTAATAAATTAAAATTATTTTTAAGGTTTAAAAGAAGTTTTAAAAAATGAAATATTCTCAAACTGTATCATATCCTAAATATAAAAGCATCCGATATTGAAATAAAAGAATTTTGCCTGAAACTCTACAGTATTTTCTTGAAGGAAAATAAACCGACGCCCAGAATATAGTAGAATGTGAAGAAAATGTCATCAAAAATATTATTGTGAAATTGAAAAATAAATCAGTTATTTCAGTTGTTTCAACATGCTTGAGCGGCCATAAAGCCTGATTGAAATTTTTTTTCCCTTTCCCCCCTTTTTCATCTGAACTGTTCTGTATTAACTTTTAATGATATCTCAGCCATTTAATTTGATGAATGCTTATTTTCCACGAGTTTTCGACAAATAGAAAACTTTCCAAAAATGAAACGTTTTTAGTTGAATTCTTTTTGGAAAGTCCGCGCCAGACTTATCGAAGAAGGCTAAGTTCAGATTTCTGGCACTGTCCATACTCTGTGCTTTTCACAAAAGGGGCTTACCCCCTGTGTTTCAGTATCGCATTTGTATCTAATCAATCACCATTTGTCGAAAAATATCTCATTAACATTTAGCCTACGTGCGGAAGGAAAACTCATAAACCTCTTATTTCCTGGATTTTGATGAAGAAACAGAAAATTGCTTTCCTTTTTCTCAAGTGATAAGGTGATACGGTCAAGGGTTTTCCTCGACAACCCGTGGAGCTCCTATTCTTGTTGTCTCTCATTAGCAATCAAGATACTCATCACACATGGGTGGACTGTTTAGAAGAGGGGAGTAAAACTATCAATTACAGTTGGACCTCTATTTAACGAACCTCTATTTTGCGAACTTTTCATTGAAACCAAGAACATTTTGAGAATTTCTTCGTAAAATAACCTCCAAATAGCGAAGTGCATTCTCCATTTAACGAACTTTTTCTTGTGATCCAATATTTTTTCTCCCTATTTTTCAAAATATTTCTGAACATTTCAAACTTATTCTTTCTTTTAACAAATTTTATGGTGATCAATGACCTTGAACTGGTTTTACCAGTCGCCTAACTCACCGAGAGCAGTAAAATCGCTGTCATTCTTTGCATTTCATTTAGGAAGTGCAACTTTTATCCACCACCCCTATGTCCATTTCACTAGAAAAACTTTCAATATCCCCCTTTCACCCGCAATGGAGCTGTAGCGTGTCTTTGAACTAGTCTCCCGTTTTCTAGATTGTTGATCAGAGTCGTGCTGGTAATTTCGGTTCTTGTAGCTGGAAAATGTCAAAGCGAAAATGCTTGAGCATCAAAGAAAAAAATTTAATTCTTCATGGGGTGGATAAAGGCGTGAAGAAAAAGGATATTGCTTTAAAATTTGGTATTCCTTCAACCATAATATGAAATCGTGATAAGATACAAAATTATGATTCATCGAATTCTTGTTCAAAACGTTTAAAAACATGTGTCTATGAAGATGTGGATGAGGCAGTTTTGAAGTGGATACACACAATGCGAGATAAAAATGTTCCGATCTCTGGGCCTTTCATAATCGAGAAAGCTCTTCAATTTGCGAAGACATTGGATACGACGAATTTCGAAGGAGCAATGGATGGCTTGAAAAATTTAAGAGAAGACACGGAATTATGGCAAAAGTAATATCTGGTGAAAGTAAAGACGTTGATGATAATGTTAGTGAAAATTGGATAACAGACACTGAGTAAAATTTTAAAAGACTAAAAGCCAGAAAACATCTTTAATGCGGATGAGACTGCTTAATTTTTCAATGTTTGCCTCAAAAGATATTAATATTTAAAAAGGAAAACTGCTTTGGAGGAAAACAAAGCAAAGCAAGGTTATCTGCCATGTTAGGTGCAAATATGACTGGGCATCAGAAATTGAAACCATTAGTTATCGGAAGAAGCAAAAATCCAAGATGGATCAAAGGCGCAAAATCTTTGGAGGTTGATTATGACTTTTACAAAAAAATCTTGGATGACGTCAGAAATTTGTGAAAAATGGGTTCAAAAGTTGGACAAACGTATGATTGCAGAGTGTCGCAAAATTGCTCTCGTTTCTGACAATTGTCCCACCCATCCGAAGGAAATCATCCAAAAACTGAAAAATGTTACAGTTTTTTACTTGCCACCAAACACTACATCTAAACGGCAGCCAATGGATCAAGGGATGATAAAAAATTTCAAAATACACTATCGCAAGAGAATAGTGCGAAAAGTTATCACTGCGCTTGAGAACAATCAATCCATGCCAAAGATCAACTTACGGGTAAGAATATCAGAAATTTCTAAAACATGGAACTATGATATCACAAATCGTACTATTCACAACAGTTTTGCCAAAGCTGGATTCTTTGTCAACAATGAGAATTCGGCAATTACGGAGGACGAAAACGATATTCCCTTAGAGGAACTTTAAAAAATGTGGATACAGCTAAGGGAAAAAGAAGAAATTAACAATGATGTGTTTATTGATGATTTTCTTTCACTTGATTCTGAAGCTGAAACCTAAGGAAACACTAACTGAGTTGGATATTTTGGACAGTGTGAAAAATAAAAACAATACAGCAATGAATTGCGGTGAAGACGAAGATGATGAAGATGGACTTGAACTTGAACTTGAATTTGTGTTTATGGGATTTGAAGCAACAATGGCTATTATCCCCTACTTCCAATTAGATGCAGTGCTAATCGTTCCAGAAAAACCAGAGCAGGTAGTTTCATAGCAAAGGTTAAAACAGTCCTTGACAGTATTAAATCAATCCCAGTGGTAATTCAGAGGACGTCGAAGATGAAGATGGAAATTATCATGATGCAGAAAATCAACAAACCTTCATATGATGAAATGCTAAAATCATTTGAAACGATTCGACGCGGATTACAGTTTGAAGAAAATACGCCTGAAGGGGTTTTTGGTGCATTGCAAAGATGCGAGACGTATTATGAGAGAAAACACTTTTTCAAACAAAAAAAAACTCAGACAAAATTAACAGACTTATCAGTAACTAAATTTAAGGAAGCATGTGGTAATGTATGCTTAAAATTTCTTGTTATAATAAATACGATAATGTCATTAAAATTCATTAATTTTAATATAAAATTATTTTTTAAAATTGAAAATACAGTGTATTCCCGGACAATGCTCTGTTTTATTCTGGTTTTCCTTGCAGATTTCTTTTTGATGGGTAAGATATATAAAACAAATAGATATTAATTAACAAAATAAGGGAGTGATTAATTACTTTTTTAATAATAATATTTAGTGTTTATGAATTTAAAATCTGTTTTGTGTAGTTTAAAGTATTTTAAAAGGTGAATCTCTATTTAACGAATTTTCCATATAACGAACCTTTTTTCGGGATTTAGCGACTTCGTTAAATAGAAGTCCGACTGGAAGTGATTAGAGCAGGGACAGGTTAGTTAAACGAGACAACTCGTTAATATGAAATCCTCATCGTTTTTTGGTACAGCAGCTGCACTGGTCCGCAAACAAAGGCAAATATTACACCGGTACAGCCTAAGTACTGCCTGTAATCAATTAAGTTCTTTGAAGATATCTTACCATCAGAATCCCGCCTCCACACAAATGTAATACCTCTCCGCAAAGAAAACTTCCGCAGAAGGTGCTGTCTCCTTCGTCGGATCACATTTCACAATTTTGCAACTTCAAGATTTGTAACATCAAAATAGGAGAAATAATCGATCAAATCGAATCACTTAGGCCGAAGAAGGGGAAAATTCGCTGAGGGTCTATGAATTTCTTCATTTCTTTCGCTCCTAATCAGTTCAGAGATGAAAGATAGCTGACTACCTGTTAGCTACAAATTGTTACAAACTTTTGGTATAATAATCCATGTATATCAAGAAATACAATATTAATATTTTAACTACTAATCAAACATTGCTAGTAATTTGTTCAAAACAAATCCAAAATTCAAGAATAGCTATCTGGAACAAATACATCGATATTTCAAATAGCTTCATTAATTTTCACCACATTAATGTTGGCGTTCTGGTCGGTATTGGGCATGCACTTCGTCAACGTTTAATATTTTCTTTTCATCCCTTACACCAGTCTTTCATATCTTTAATTCGGTAACGGTAAAAAAATAAATATATAAGATACAAAAATATAAAAAATTACCTTCGAAAAATATTCTGGACTTATAAAAATAATATTTATTATTAATAATAGTATCATGCTAATGTTGAACTCATCAGGGATTCCTAGTTTTGTGAACAGGTTTCCTGTTCTGAAGACTATTCCAAAATAATGCAACTAATTTATTCCCATTCCAATGCTTTAAAAAAAGGCATAAGATAGTCATTTACTAATAGAAATGTAAAATTCGCGAACTTTCTGATTTTAAAACTAATAATAGTTCATAAGGGGGAAAAAATTGAAAACCATTTTAGAGAATATTTGACGACGGTATAGTTTGCTTAATCAGTTGTTTAAGGATTTTGATGTCTCTCTAAACGCTCTTCCGCATACTTCCATGAAGTGCCATTTACATATTTGTCCCAATTAGTGACACTTCTGCAAATGCCCTTTTATTTTCCGACATGTAATTTGAGACGACTTGCAAGCAGTTGCACTTCCACACAACCAAAGAAAATAAATAAATAAAGTCGCGAAAAGAGATATTAGTATGGTACACGATCCAAGAACACTGCAAATGCTGCAATGTTGCGGATTAGAATCTCGTTCGGTTCGAATTTCTTTCTTCTTCAAGTTGATCGCTGGACACTGCAGTGGCGTAGTGAGGGTAAGTGGCGCCTGGGCCAGAATATTATATTTTCGCCCTCCTCCCCCGTCATCACGTGAATTAGCTCGCGTAAACGGCACCCGGGGCATGGTATGTCTTCACCCCTCATCGTATTTGACTTTAAAAAGTGACATAAGCGCATTAACGCTTTGTTACCGTGGTCAGTGGCCTCCGGGGAATCATATAATTATTTTTAATCCCAGTCGTCACCAGTGGTTTAACAAGCGTAAATGGCGCGAGGGGTGTGGTATTATTTTTACGCCCCCTCATAACATGACTTTGAAAAGTGACATAAACTCCATATTGTTTTATCTCCATGCCACCCCCTGAAACTGGCACCCAGGACATCTAAAACCCCCTTGCCCCCGGTCGCTAAGACATTGTCAAATGTTTCTTTTTACGTTATTTTCCATACCAGATGAAATAATCGAAGGTCTGTCAGTAATTTCACATAAGTTTTGAATCTGATTATCTATTCTTATTATCATACTCTTTCATTCCTATGCCTCCTGAGCGACTACCTTTGTTTAAATCTTTGGTAAAAGGCACAATGGAACTGTTAGTTCCAGATGAAATATTCGAATGTCTTTCATTTTTCATCTGGTAACATAAGCTTATTCTTGATTCGAATCCAAACCCGGCACAAGCTAGGAACTCAGTTCTGGAGCATACGCCGGAGACACACTCTTCATCCCTTCGAATCCAAGTGTCTTAGCTCATTGACGTTATCTTTGGTTCCTATGCTTCCTGAGCGACTATCTTGTACAAATCTTTTGAAGAAGAACATAATGGAATCGTTAGTACCAGATGAAATATTCGAAAGTCTTACATTTTTTTCATCTGTTAACATAAGCTTATTCTTGATTCGGATCCGAGTATCTAATTCTCATTGACGTTTTCTTTGGTTCCTATGCTTCCTGGGTGACTATCTTGTCCAAATCTTTTGAAGAAGAGCATAATGGAATTGTTAGTATCAGATGAAATATTTGAAAGTCTTTCATTTTTCATGTGGTAGTATAAGCTTCTTCTTGATTCGAATCCGAGTATCATAGCTCATTGACGTTTTCTTTGGTTCCTATGCTTCCCGGGCGACTATCTTGTAGAAATCTTTTGAAGAACAGCATGATGGCATGAACAGCAAATCTCCGATTTCGCATTATGGTAAAAGAGCATCATTCATCACTGTGAGCATAATATCTCAAAGATAACAAACCTGCTGAGAGAACCAGTGGTTTGTAAAATTTTGTCAGAATACTTCGAGTGTTTTACATTGTATGAAAACACGTTATATTATTTGAATGATGTTGGATGGCCATTTTTTTATAACGATACAAGCAATTATTGTAGTCAAGATTTATTCAACGGATAACAACGAGGTAAGTTATTTATAGACTTCTTTATATTTGCTTAAATTTGAGGACAAATGCTTTTCACCTATTGAAAGTTTCGATAATTTTTTTCATTAAAATGTCTGCCTAAACTAAAATTATTCCAAAAGAAAATTTTCTTTCGCACCATTTTAGACTGGAAGCTAAAAGCATTGTCTATATTTAATTGAATGAAATTTCTTTGATGTAAATGCTCTTAATTTAGTTAAGAAATTGGAAAAGCGGCTTTAAATGAGTTTTGAAAAACTGATGCTTTCTTAAAGAAAACCCAGATAATTTTTGAAGTTTTAACCGCTTAACTTACCAGCCCGAGAATACTCGTGCATCGAATTATCGCATTTTTGGTCTTAAAACTAAAATTTAATCATTAATTATCTTTATAATTTTACACAAAAATTACATAGAATCCATAAACATCTGAAATATTATGTTTTCTGAGATGAATAAAAACGACAACCGCTTTCCAAAACAGAAGGGAGCATCTTATTAGATAGCAAAGAAAATTAAGTGGTTAAAAGTATGAAATGAAACTGTACCAATTTTACCAGCAAAAATATTTTTTAGGCAAAATTATTGTAGATGAATTGAGAAATATTTTGCAATCTGGATAAAAATTAGTTTTAGTTGTGATTTTTAAGCAAGATATGCAAAGAACAAAGGAATTTGCAATTCAAATCTAAGATTATTAATAAGACCTATTAATAAGATCTTTTATTAATAGGTTTACTCCAAAACGGATAAAAATGTAAATTTTCTTTCTCGAAACTTGTCTGAAAACGAGCATTTTCCAATAAATACATGTCTTGAATCTTGGTTTGCGATGTTGGTTTTCTATCTTGTAACAAGTAAAAAAAAAATGCTGCTTTGAGTAGAACTGCGAATGCAGGCGATGAATTTACAAAAACTCCTTCATAATAGCCTTTTTGAAAATTCACACAAGTTTAGGGGGGATTTCCTCGACAAATGAAATTGCATTATGAAAGAAATGAGTTTATTGAAATCAGCTTAAACATTTCCATTCAATATAAGCCTTCGCAAGTTGTTCATTAACCCTAAAGTTACATTGGGTTGGAATATTGTACATTTTCTGTTGCAATCTGCTATTTCAGGGGTCCCGTGGGCTCGCCAAATTTACACTGTTGCATTTAATCCTCCAGCAGTCTCGCGTATGCAGGTGCATCGTATTACATACTTACATCGTTCTTTTGTACATTTAAGTGCAATTTTTATTTATATAATCACTGCTTAGTATGAAATTAATAAATACAGATTAGATAAATAAAAGTTGTATTTACTTTTGTAAAACAACACGATATAAATATGTAATACGATGAACGATTTACTACCTCATACATACACGCGCTCGCTGGAGGTTTAAATAAAAATTTTCTTCGCTTAACTGACAATTCTCTATGTTTAGACATTGCATCTGAATAGCGATTAAAAAATTCCCCAGATTGAGGATTATAACAATTAATATAATGTTTATAGACTAAACATTATCTGTATATTCTGACATGCAGGATGCAAAAATCTTTCAAAACCCTTTACGGCGCAGATTCTTTGGACCTAAAGTATCGAATTTGGCGGGCAGTTACTTCTTGGGGCAGTTTTTCGCGATGGAAGGGTTTCCAAAATTTTAAGATTTTTAATTAAAAATTACTCGAAATTGTGAAGTTTTTTTCTCAATAACTTCAGGGCATATTATTGCGCAAAAACCATTTTCACATTACCTTAAAATTAAAGTAGCTTTTCAGTGGTATCAGTTTTATTTCCGTACAACTTTTTCTTTACTTCAAATAAATTTTCAAAAAAAAAAAAAATCCTTTAAAGTCAGACGGATAACTTGTAAAAAAAAAAAACTATAAATCGATTTTCTTTGTCCATAAAATTTGTTACATGCCGTGTTAGATTCGATCAATGTTATTTGTTTTTAATAATATATATTTTTATGAAACTGTATAAATATATTGAATATATTTAAATATACAATATATATTTTTATAAAACTATAAATCATAGTAAAAGTTTACTTGATATTTTTTAATCAATACTGTTGCTAATTCCATACTCATTTGCCATTTTCCAGCATTAATATCTTGTTTTTCCTTTATTAGGTTTTACTTTTTTGTATTAAGTTTTGCGACAATAGTTCTTTACTAAAATTTTTCATCGATATTTTTTTTTGTAAATGTTCTTGTGACTTTCGATGTTAACACCTTAACATACAATGACGACTCTGACACGCGCATCGAATTACAGAAGTTTTGCTATTGAAATCCGTATTTGTCAACGTAACAATTAATTTTAAACACAAATCACCTGGTTGCGCTTAAATGCCTCGAGTATCTTTTACCCTCATAAACAGATTGAAATAATAAAAAATATCCTAAATGGGTGGTTGCATCTAAATACGAGGTTAAATAAAATCGTATGGCAAAGCGTTAATAAGAATAAATTGTTTTGTTAAAAAGAATCTTATTAAAAAAAATTAATAACTGGCACTTTAATTGTATTACCTTTAACTTGCTTATCCCCCTAAAAAAATATAAATAATTATCAGCAAATGCGACGGAGGATGTCTCCGAAACAGAAGATAAGTGTGAAAATTTCAAGAAACGCCTTGCCCATAATCGTAATTTCTCGTATCAGATTTCACCATGCTGTGCAATTTGAAGCATTTTCTGTTAGTTTTTCTTCAGGACTAAGTGTATAAAATATGCGATTTTCAATCAATTAAGTTAATGCAGTTTTGGTTTCTTTTCAGCTTCCGAATTTTTGGACTAAAGAATTTTCCTGAAACTTGCTTCTTTGGCCATACATATTCCTGTCCTGCGATTACCGACCTATGCTGATACCATCGTCCATAGTTTGAATTTGGATTCTCAGCGCAAAGAAATGGATAAAGGGGAAGCGGATGTTCCAGGGTTGCAGTATCCGGTGCATTTCTTGGTGGAGGCATAGGCATGGTTGTATCCTCAGTCACATTTGACTGCAATAAGTAACATGGTTGTATCCTCAGTCACATTTGACTGCAATAAGTAAGCCCGCATAAGTTAGGAATCCTCGCTGACCAGAACTCGGTTCTGCGGAATATTTCAAGATGACTCTTCTGGAGTACTCTGAATGAGCAAGGAAGGATGTATTTTAAGAAAGTTCGAATAACTAAAAATTTCTAAAAACGTATTATTCGGTCGGCTGTCAGTAATAAGGACAGTGATCAGCTGTCTAAAGAAAAGATTCGCTGAATTGCAATAAATTCGTCAGTAACCGAAGAGCACGTCCAGTGTGCTACAAAATTCGTAATCAAATCGCTTCAGACGATTTTCCGAAAGGAAATTACTAATTTTTTAAATGCGTTCTCGAGTAGGCGATTCAAATTCCAACTGTCAATTTTCGTTGCTAATTCATAGGTTTTTAAGTTTATTAACGAGATCTTGTAGATCCAAGAACTACTTTTCCTTCCTAAGAGTCCCAGTTCTGGACAAATATGTTCCCATCTCGGATTTTTCCTAACGCATCGTCATTTCTTTTAATAGGTTTAATAAAAAGTTTAAAACTCATTGTAATTAGTATATTATAAAGTAGAAACATTTTTATTTAAATTATTTATTAATTTTGATTCATTAATTTATCATTCGATGTTATAAATAAAACTTTGTTATGAAACAAGTCAAGTATTTGAAGAGGTTAGTTCATGTTTTAAACTTAATTCCAAATTTGATGCGAGAGTGGTGACTTGGTGGTAAAGTTCAGGCACGATTCCCACGAAGGATCCTAAATGTATGTGGATGTGATAAATCATCTGCCGTTGATCAGATATCCTTCAACTAGAGTGGCTTGCAAGTTTGGACAGGAGGAGGTCAGCTAGGGTGTCGTTCTCGTCATCTGAACGCTATTCGGAATTACCGAGTCCGTACCAAAGTAGCCTTCGTGCTGTTTCAAAAACTAGTTAAATTAACCAAGATAATTTGTTGCATTTATTTACTATATCAGTGCTATTTTCACCTGACGCGATGCACACCACCGCAATATCGATTATAACAACTACTTTAATTCCTTTTCCTACAGTAGTATTTGTTTATAAGCACAAAAAATTGTCTTATGTTTTGCAGTCATATGGGACATGACAAACAAGACCATGGATACCGTCACGTTTCAACACAGGACAGGATGTAGAAAAAACAAAGATGAAGGAACTAGGTCAACGAGTTATTCTCCGTTTTAAATTGCAGAAGTATGATTTCTGGAATATGAATGCAAGATGTTCCGGATAGTTTTAAATATATTTATTGAAGATGTTTCGTAAATGTCGCTATTCGAGATTGCAAATTTTGGATAAATCAACTTTGCGTCAATTAGATTTTTAGAACAGAGTTCCCCCTTGTATTAAAAATAATTGAAAAAGATTATAGTAGAATTTTCCTAAATTTTTTCACGCATTCTTCGTCGGAGGGATGGGTAAATGTATCAGTAAAATAAGCTACTCCAATTCTTCTAGAAGGCGAGTTGGGAATGTTACTGAATTTGAAATCTATCCCATATGTTTCATATGGATTTTTTCTGCAGATAAAATCAACAAATTGTATCTTTTGAAACATTTTGTAATGGAACTCATGATTATTATTGATATCTGAAGATCGCTTTTGTGTATCGCGTGATAATTAAATACTATGTAAAATATAAACTTTCGAATTTATTTTTAACAGCCATAGAAGTCTAGTAGTAAGCTCTATGGATTCTCCGCCATTTCTTATATATCCGGAGATCAGTGTCTCTTCTAGTTCCCAGCAGACAAATTTTTTCAACTACTACAAAATTCGATTAAAATGATCATTATCTCAACTTGCACCCGCCTGAAATCCGGCATGACGAGTATAAATTGACTACGAAAGTATTAAATTCTGAAATGTATCTCATTCTCTCATGGATGTTTTATAAAAGGACACTATCGAATGCTACAAGTTGTCAGTTGTTGAATGGATGAAACCGAAATCGTAGAAATTGTTTTCTGCGGTTAGGAGACTTTGGATTTAGCTCGAAGCTGTGAAATCTCAAACGTTAAGACATTTGAACAGGCTTCACATCCTGGGCTCTCTTCAGTATTTTAGCATTTAAATTCAATATGCCAAAACATTTGATAATATTGAATTTTTCATCCAGATTTCTGCAAATTTATAAATTCGCTTCGTAGAAATTAGGTCCGAGGATCTTGCGCCAGGGAAGGTCAAATCAAGTAGTAGAAATTAGGATACATCATCGGTAGATATCGGGAAGTGGAAAAGGAATTGTATCCCAGGGAATATTGGGAAAATAATATATTAAATATTTGAGCATATTAGTTATTCTTTGATAAATACATCTTGAACAAGTATACATTTATTTAAAAAAAGCTCTTGACATTGAAATAAAATGAATTTTGTACCTGAATGTATTGTTTATGAAATGAACCCGTCAGCAATTGGAACAAGTGTTATAAAATCCGCTTCTCTTTAAATTTTATAAATGAAAATTCGAAAAATGAATGCGATATCATTCGGAATTGTTTGAAAAATATATAGGAAAAAGTCTTTATAAAAACTGATGGTTAAGTGGGGGGAAGTGCAAATTAACTTTAGTCGCTTTTAAATTTTACGCAGATGTGAAAGAAACAAAGTACAATGAGTTCCTAGTAAGCATTTAATTTTCCAATATTACTCTCAATCAAAATGGGTGAATGTAATAAAAGAAACCTCGGTATTCATGTACTGATTGTTAGCTATATTATCGGAGACCAAATTAATACGTGCAGTAAAAACTGTTTCAGAATATATGAAGAGAAATATCCCGTCACAGAATTGTTAGCCGTAATAAAAATTTGCGACTGGTGCGAATTAATAACTGGTTAGTGGTGGTAGTATGCAATGTGTTGTGGAATGAGGAATGAATAGTGGTTGTTGGCAGTGTGTGGTGGAGAAAGAAATGTCATGACTATGGGCAATGTGTGGTGGAGTGAGAAATGTGGTTGGGTCGTGGGCAATGTGTGATTGAGTGAGAAATATGTCGTGGCCGTGGACAATGTGTGGTAAATGTCATATTCGTGGAGGGTAGAATGAAGATGTGTTTGTGGGCGATGTGTGGTGGAGTGTAGAATGATTCGAACTCGTGGGTGTGGTGGAATGAGAAATGTGTCGTGGCCGTGGGGAGTGTCTGGTGAATGTGGTGTAATCATGGGTGATGGAGTATGGAATGAAGGTGTTCGTGGGTAATGTATGGTGGAGTGAAGATGTTTTTGTGTATA
>BGPR01031214.1:0-18001 GCA_013235015.1 Araneus ventricosus | reverse complement strand
TATACACAAAAACATCTTCACTCCACCATACATTACCCACGAACACCTTCATTCCATACTCCATCACCCATGATTACACCACATTCACCAGACACTCCCCACGGCCACGACACATTTCTCATTCCACCACACCCACGAGTTCGAATCATTCTACACTCCACCACACATCGCCCACAAACACATCTTCATTCTACCCTCCACGAATATGACATTTACCACACATTGTCCACGGCCACGACATATTTCTCACTCAATCACACATTGCCCACGACCCAACCACATTTCTCACTCCACCACACATTGCCCATAGTCATGACATTTCTTTCTCCACCACACACTGCCAACAACCACTATTCATTCCTCATTCCACAACACATTGCATACTACCACCACTAACCAGTTATTAATTCGCACCAGTCGCAAATTTTTATTACGGCTAACAATTCTGTGACGGGATATTTCTCTTCATATATTCTGAAACAGTTTTTACTGCACGTATTAATTTGGTCTCCGATAATATAGCTAACAATCAGTACATGAATACCGAGGTTTCTTTTATTACATTCACCCATTTTGATTGAGAGTAATATTGGAAAATTAAATGCTTACTAGGAACTCATTGTACTTTGTTTCTTTCACATCTGCGTAAAATTTAAAAGCGACTAAAGTTAATTTGCACTTCCCCCCACTTAACCATCAGTTTTTATAAAGACTTTTTCCTATATATTTTTCAAACAATTCCGAATGATATCGCATTCATTTTTCGAATTTTCATTTATAAAATTTAAAGAGAAGCGGATTTTATAACACTTGTTCCAATTGCTGACGGGTTCATTTCATAAACAATACATTCAGGTACAAAATTCATTTTATTTCAATGTCAAGAGCTTTTTTTAAATAAATGTATACTTGTTCAAGATGTATTTATCAAAGAATAACTAATATGCTCAAATATTTAATATATTATTTTCCCAATATTCCCTGGGATACAATTCCTTTTCCACTTCCCGATATCTACCGATGATGTATCCTAATTTCTACTACTTGATTTGACCTTCCCTGGCGCAAGATCCTCGGACCTAATTTCTACGAAGCGAATTTATAAATTTGCAGAAATCTGGATGAAAAATTCAATATTATCAAATGTTTTGGCATATTGAATTTAAATGCTAAAATACTGAAGAGAGCCCAGGATGTGAAGCCTGTTCAAATGTCTTAACGTTTGAGATTTCACAGCTTCGAGCTAAATCCAAAGTCTCCTAACCGCAGAAAACAATTTCTACGATTTCGGTTTCATCCATTCAACAACTGACAACTTGTAGCATTCGATAGTGTCCTTTTATAAAACATCCATGAGAGAATGAGATACATTTCAGAATTTAATACTTTCGTAGTCAATTTATACTCGTCATGCCGGATTTCAGGCGGGTGCAAGTTGAGATAATGATCATTTTAATCGAATTTTGTAGTAGTTGAAAAAATTTGTCTGCTGGGAACTAGAAGAGACACTGATCTCCGGATATATAAGAAATGGCGGAGAATCCATAGAGCTTACTACTAGACTTCTATGGCTGTTAAAAATAAATTCGAAAGTTTATATTTTACATAGTATTTAATTATCACGCGATACACAAAAGCGATCTTCAGATATCAATAATAATCATGAGTTCCATTACAAAATGTTTCAAAAGATACAATTTGTTGATTTTATCTGCAGAAAAAATCCATATGAAACATATGGGATAGATTTCAAATTCAGTAACATTCCCAACTCGCCTTCTAGAAGAATTGGAGTAGCTTATTTTACTGATACATTTACCCATCCCTCCGACGAAGAATGCGTGAAAAAATTTAGGAAAATTCTACTATAATCTTTTTCAATTATTTTTAATACAAGGGGGAACTCTGTTCTAAAAATCTAATTGACGCAAAGTTGATTTATCCAAAATTTGCAATCTCGAATAGCGACATTTACGAAACATCTTCAATAAATATATTTAAAACTATCCGGAACATCTTGCATTCATATTCCAGAAATCATACTTCTGCAATTTAAAACGGAGAATAACTCGTTGACCTAGTTCCTTCATCTTTGTTTTTTCTACATCCTGTCCTGTGTTGAAACGTGACGGTATCCATGGTCTTGTTTGTCATGTCCCATATGACTGCAAAACATAAGACAATTTTTTGTGCTTATAAACAAATACTACTGTAGGAAAAGGAATTAAAGTAGTTGTTATAATCGATATTGCGGTGGTGTGCATCGCGTCAGGTGAAAATAGCACTGATATAGTAAATAAATGCAACAAATTATCTTGGTTAATTTAACTAGTTTTTGAAACAGCACGAAGGCTACTTTGGTACGGACTCGGTAATTCCGAATAGCGTTCAGATGACGAGAACGACACCCTAGCTGACCTCCTCCTGTCCAAACTTGCAAGCCACTCTAGTTGAAGGATATCTGATCAACGGCAGATGATTTATCACATCCACATACATTTAGGATCCTTCGTGGGAATCGTGCCTGAACTTTACCACCAAGTCACCACTCTCGCATCAAATTTGGAATTAAGTTTAAAACATGAACTAACCTCTTCAAATACTTGACTTGTTTCATAACAAAGTTTTATTTATAACATCGAATGATAAATTAATGAATCAAAATTAATAAATAATTTAAATAAAAATGTTTCTACTTTATAATATACTAATTACAATGAGTTTTAAACTTTTTATTAAACCTATTAAAAGAAATGACGATGCGTTAGGAAAAATCCGAGATGGGAACATATTTGTCCAGAACTGGGACTCTTAGGAAGGAAAAGTAGTTCTTGGATCTACAAGATCTCGTTAATAAACTTAAAAACCTATGAATTAGCAACGAAAATTGACAGTTGGAATTTGAATCGCCTACTCGAGAACGCATTTAAAAAATTAGTAATTTCCTTTCGGAAAATCGTCTGAAGCGATTTGATTACGAATTTTGTAGCACACTGGACGTGCTCTTCGGTTACTGACGAATTTATTGCAATTCAGCGAATCTTTTCTTTAGACAGCTGATCACTGTCCTTATTACTGACAGCCGACCGAATAATACGTTTTTAGAAATTTTTAGTTATTCGAACTTTCTTAAAATACATCCTTCCTTGCTCATTCAGAGTACTCCAGAAGAGTCATCTTGAAATATTCCGCAGAACCGAGTTCTGGTCAGCGAGGATTCCTAACTTATGCGGGCTTACTTATTGCAGTCAAATGTGACTGAGGATACAACCATGTTACTTATTGCAGTCAAATGTGACTGAGGATACAACCATGCCTATGCCTCCACCAAGAAATGCACCGGATACTGCAACCCTGGAACATCCGCTTCCCCTTTATCCATTTCTTTGCGCTGAGAATCCAAATTCAAACTATGGACGATGGTATCAGCATAGGTCGGTAATCGCAGGACAGGAATATGTATGGCCAAAGAAGCAAGTTTCAGGAAAATTCTTTAGTCCAAAAATTCGGAAGCTGAAAAGAAACCAAAACTGCATTAACTTAATTGATTGAAAATCGCATATTTTATACACTTAGTCCTGAAGAAAAACTAACAGAAAATGCTTCAAATTGCACAGCATGGTGAAATCTGATACGAGAAATTACGATTATGGGCAAGGCGTTTCTTGAAATTTTCACACTTATCTTCTGTTTCGGAGACATCCTCCGTCGCATTTGCTGATAATTATTTATATTTTTTTAGGGGGATAAGCAAGTTAAAGGTAATACAATTAAAGTGCCAGTTATTAATTTTTTTTAATAAGATTCTTTTTAACAAAACAATTTATTCTTATTAACGCTTTGCCATACGATTTTATTTAACCTCGTATTTAGATGCAACCACCCATTTAGGATATTTTTTATTATTTCAATCTGTTTATGAGGGTAAAAGATACTCGAGGCATTTAAGCGCAACCAGGCGATTTGTGTTTAAAATTAATTGTTATGTTGACAAATACGGATTTCAATAGCAAAACTTCTGTAATTCGATGCGCGTGTCAGAGTCGTCATTGTATGTTAAGGAGGTTAACATCGAAAGTCACGAGAACATTTACAAAAAAATATCAATGAAAAATTTTAGTAAAGAACCATTGTCGCAAAAATTAATACAAAAAAGTAAAACCTAATAAAGGAAAAACAAGATATTAATGCTGGAAAATGGCAACTGAGTATGGAATTAGCAACAGTATTTATTAAAAAATGTCAAGTAAACTTTTACTACGATTTACAGTTTTATAAAAATATATATTGATATTTAAATACATTCAATATGTTTATACAGTTTCATAAAAATATATATTATTAAAAACAAATAACATTGATCGAATCTAACACGGCATGTAACAAATTTTAAAGACAAAGAAAATCGATTTATAGTTTTTTTTTTTACAAGTTATCCGTCTGACTTTAAAGGATTGATTTTTTTTTATTTTGGAAATTTATTTGAATTAAAGAAAAAATTGTACAGAAATAAAACCGATACCACTGAAAAGCTACTTTAATTTTAAGGCAATGTGAAAATGGTTTTTGCGCAATAATATGTCCTGAAGTTATTGAGAAAAAAACTTCACAATTTCGAGTAATTTTTAATTAAAAATCTTAAAATTTTGGAAACCCTTCCATCGCGAAAAACTGCCCCAAGAAGTAACTGCCCGCCAAATTCGATACTTTAGGTCCAAAGAATCTGCGCCGTAAAGGGTTTTGAAAGATTTTTGCATCCTGCATGTCAGAATATACAGATAATGTTTAGTCTATAAACATTATATTAATTGTTATAATCCTCAATCTGGGGAATTTTTTAATCGCTATTCAGATGCAATGTCTAAACATAGAGAATTGTCAGTTAAGCGAAGAAAATTTTTATTTAAACCTCCAGCGAGCGCGTGTATGTATGAGGTAGTAAATCGTTCATCGTATTACATATTTATATCGTGTTTTACAAAAGTAAATACAACTTTTATTTATCTAATCTGTATTTATTAATTTCATACTAAGCAGTGATTATATAAATAAAAATTGCACTTAAATGTACAAAAGAACGATGTAAGTATGTAATACGATGCACCTGCATACGCGAGACTGCTGGAGGATTAAATGCAACAGTGTAAATTTGGCGAGCCCACGGGACCCCTGAAATAGCAGATTGCAACAGAAAATGTACAATATTCCAACCCAATGTAACTTTAGGGTTAATGAACAACTTGCGAAGGCTTATATTGAATGGAAATGTTTAAGCTGATTTCAATAAACTCATTTCTTTCATAATGCAATTTCATTTGTCGAGGAAATCCTCCCTAAACTTGCGTGAATTTTCAAAAAGACTATTATGAAGGAGTTTTAGTAAATTCATCGCCTGCATTCGCAGTTCTACTCAAAGCAGCATTTTTTTTTTACTTGTTACAAGATAGAAAACCAACATCGCAAACCAAGATTCAAGACAAGTTATGTATTTATTGGAAAATGCTCGTTTTCAGACAAGTTTTGAGAAAGAAAATTTACATATTTATCCGTTTTGGAGTAAACCTATTAATAAAAGATCTTATTAATAGGTTTTATTAATAATCTTAGATTTGAATTACAAATTCCTTTGTTCTTTGCATATCTTGCTTAAAAATCAAAACTAATCAAACTAATTTTTATCCAGATTGCAAAATATTTCTCAATTCATCTACAATAATTTTGCCTAAAAATATTTTTGCTGGTAAAATTGGTACAGTTTCATTTCATACTTTTAACCACTTAATAATTTTCTTTGCTATCTAACAAGATGCTCCCTTCTGTTTTGGAAAGCGGTTGTCGTTTTTATTCATCTCAGAAGACATAATATTTGAGATGTTTATGGATTCTATGTAATTTTTGTGTAAAATTATAAAGATAATTAATGATTAAATTTTAGTTTTAAGACCAAAAATGCGATAATTCGATGCACGAGTATTCTCGGGCTGGTAAGTTAAGCGGTTAAAACTTCAGAAATTATCTGGGTTTTCTTTAAGAAAGCATCAGTTTTAAAAAACTCATTTAAAGCCGCTTTTCCAATTTCTTAACTAAATTAAAAGCATTTACATCAAAGAAATTTCATTCAATTAAATATAGATAATACTTTTAGCTTCCAGTCTAAAATGGTGCGAAAGAAAATTTTCGTTTGGAATAATTTTAGTTTAGGCAGACATTTTAATGAAAAAAATTATCGAAACTTTCAATAGGTGAAAAGCATTTGTCCTCAAATTTGAGTATAAAGAAGTCTATAAATAACTTACCTCGTTGTTATCCGTTGAATAAATCTTGACTACAATAATTGCTTGTATCGTTATAAAAAAATGGCCATCCAACATCATTCAAATAATATAACGTGTTTTCATACAATGTAAAACACTCGAAGTATTCTGACAAAATTTTACAAACCACTGGTTCTCTCAGCAGGTTTGTTATCTTTGAGATATTATGCTCACAGTGATGAATGATGCTCTTTTACCATAATGCGAAATCGGAGATTTGCTGTTCATGCCATCATGCTGTTCTTCAAAAGATTTCTACAAGATAGTCGCCCGGGAAGCATAGGAACCAAAGAAAACGTCAATGAGCTATGATACTCGGATTCGAATCAAGAAGAAGCTTATACTACCACATGAAAAATGAAAGACTTTCAAATATTTCATCTGATACTAACAATTCCATTATGCTCTTCTTCAAAAGATTTGGACAAGATAGTCACCCAGGAAGCATAGGAACCAAAGAAAACGTCAATGAGAATTAGATACTCGGATCCGAATCAAGAATAAGCTTATGTTAACAGATGAAAAATGTAAGACTTTCGAATATTTCATCTGGTACTAACGATTCCATTATGTTCTTCTTCAAAAGATTTGTACAAAATAGTCGCTCAGGAAACATAGGAACCAAAGGAAACGTCAATGAGCTAAGACACTTGGATTCGAAGGGATGAAGAGTGTGTCTCCGGCGTATGCTCCAGAACTGAGTTCCTAGCTTGTGCCGGGTTTGGATTCGAATCAAGAATAAGCTTATGTTAACAGAGGAAAAATGAAAGACATTCGAATATTTCATCTGGAACTAACAGTTCCATTGTGCCTTTTACCAAAGATTTAAACAAAGGTAGTCGCTCAGGAGGCATAGGAATGAAAGAGTATGATAATAAGAATAGATAATCGGATTCAAAACTTATGTGAAATTACTGACAGACCTTCTATTATTTCATCTGGTATGGAAAATAACATAAAAAGAAACATTTGACAATGTCTTAGCGACCGGGGGCAAGGGGGTTTTAGATGTCCTGGGTGCCAGTTTCAGGGGGTGGCATGGAGATAAAACAATATGGAGTTTATGTCACTTTTCAAAGTCATGTTATGAGGGGGCGTAAAAATAATACCATACCCCTCGCGCCATTTACGCTTGTTAAGCCACTGGTGACGACTGGGATTAAAAATAATTATATGATTCCCCGGAGGCCACTGACCACGGTAACAAAGCGTTAATGCGCTTATGTCACTTTTTAAAGTCAAATCCGATGAGGGGTGAAGACATACCATGCCCCGGGTGCCGTTTACGCGAGCTAATTCACGTGATGACGGGGGAGGAGGGCGAAAATATAATATTCTGGCCCAGGCGCCACTTACCCTCACTACGCCACTGCAGTGTCCAGCGATCAACTTGAAGAAGAAAGAAATTCGAACCGAACGAGATTCTAATCCGCAACATTGCAGCATTTGCAGTGTTCTTGGATCGTGTACCATACTAATATCTCTTTTCGCGACTTTATTTATTTATTTTCTTTGGTTGTGTGGAAGTGCAACTGCTTGCAAGTCGTCTCAAATTACATGTCGGAAAATAAAAGGGCATTTGCAGAAGTGTCACTAATTGGGACAAATATGTAAATGGCACTTCATGGAAGTATGCGGAAGAGCGTTTAGAGAGACATCAAAATCCTTAAACAACTGATTAAGCAAACTATACCGTCGTCAAATATTCTCTAAAATGGTTTTCAATTTTTTCCCCCTTATGAACTATTATTAGTTTTAAAATCAGAAAGTTCGCGAATTTTACATTTCTATTAGTAAATGACTATCTTATGCCTTTTTTTAAAGCATTGGAATGGGAATAAATTAGTTGCATTATTTTGGAATAGTCTTCAGAACAGGAAACCTGTTCACAAAACTAGGAATCCCTGATGAGTTCAACATTAGCATGATACTATTATTAATAATAAATATTATTTTTATAAGTCCAGAATATTTTTCGAAGGTAATTTTTTATATTTTTGTATCTTATATATTTATTTTTTTACCGTTACCGAATTAAAGATATGAAAGACTGGTGTAAGGGATGAAAAGAAAATATTAAACGTTGACGAAGTGCATGCCCAATACCGACCAGAACGCCAACATTAATGTGGTGAAAATTAATGAAGCTATTTGAAATATCGATGTATTTGTTCCAGATAGCTATTCTTGAATTTTGGATTTGTTTTGAACAAATTACTAGCAATGTTTGATTAGTAGTTAAAATATTAATATTGTATTTCTTGATATACATGGATTATTATACCAAAAGTTTGTAACAATTTGTAGCTAACAGGTAGTCAGCTATCTTTCATCTCTGAACTGATTAGGAGCGAAAGAAATGAAGAAATTCATAGACCCTCAGCGAATTTTCCCCTTCTTCGGCCTAAGTGATTCGATTTGATCGATTATTTCTCCTATTTTGATGTTACAAATCTTGAAGTTGCAAAATTGTGAAATGTGATCCGACGAAGGAGACAGCACCTTCTGCGGAAGTTTTCTTTGCGGAGAGGTATTACATTTGTGTGGAGGCGGGATTCTGATGGTAAGATATCTTCAAAGAACTTAATTGATTACAGGCAGTACTTAGGCTGTACCGGTGTAATATTTGCCTTTGTTTGCGGACCAGTGCAGCTGCTGTACCAAAAAACGATGAGGATTTCATATTAACGAGTTGTCTCGTTTAACTAACCTGTCCCTGCTCTAATCACTTCCAGTCGGACTTCTATTTAACGAAGTCGCTAAATCCCGAAAAAAGGTTCGTTATATGGAAAATTCGTTAAATAGAGATTCACCTTTTAAAATACTTTAAACTACACAAAACAGATTTTAAATTCATAAACACTAAATATTATTATTAAAAAAGTAATTAATCACTCCCTTATTTTGTTAATTAATATCTATTTGTTTTATATATCTTACCCATCAAAAAGAAATCTGCAAGGAAAACCAGAATAAAACAGAGCATTGTCCGGGAATACACTGTATTTTCAATTTTAAAAAATAATTTTATATTAAAATTAATGAATTTTAATGACATTATCGTATTTATTATAACAAGAAATTTTAAGCATACATTACCACATGCTTCCTTAAATTTAGTTACTGATAAGTCTGTTAATTTTGTCTGAGTTTTTTTTTGTTTGAAAAAGTGTTTTCTCTCATAATACGTCTCGCATCTTTGCAATGCACCAAAAACCCCTTCAGGCGTATTTTCTTCAAACTGTAATCCGCGTCGAATCGTTTCAAATGATTTTAGCATTTCATCATATGAAGGTTTGTTGATTTTCTGCATCATGATAATTTCCATCTTCATCTTCGACGTCCTCTGAATTACCACTGGGATTGATTTAATACTGTCAAGGACTGTTTTAACCTTTGCTATGAAACTACCTGCTCTGGTTTTTCTGGAACGATTAGCACTGCATCTAATTGGAAGTAGGGGATAATAGCCATTGTTGCTTCAAATCCCATAAACACAAATTCAAGTTCAAGTTCAAGTCCATCTTCATCATCTTCGTCTTCACCGCAATTCATTGCTGTATTGTTTTTATTTTTCACACTGTCCAAAATATCCAACTCAGTTAGTGTTTCCTTAGGTTTCAGCTTCAGAATCAAGTGAAAGAAAATCATCAATAAACACATCATTGTTAATTTCTTCTTTTTCCCTTAGCTGTATCCACATTTTTTAAAGTTCCTCTAAGGGAATATCGTTTTCGTCCTCCGTAATTGCCGAATTCTCATTGTTGACAAAGAATCCAGCTTTGGCAAAACTGTTGTGAATAGTACGATTTGTGATATCATAGTTCCATGTTTTAGAAATTTCTGATATTCTTACCCGTAAGTTGATCTTTGGCATGGATTGATTGTTCTCAAGCGCAGTGATAACTTTTCGCACTATTCTCTTGCGATAGTGTATTTTGAAATTTTTTATCATCCCTTGATCCATTGGCTGCCGTTTAGATGTAGTGTTTGGTGGCAAGTAAAAAACTGTAACATTTTTCAGTTTTTGGATGATTTCCTTCGGATGGGTGGGACAATTGTCAGAAACGAGAGCAATTTTGCGACACTCTGCAATCATACGTTTGTCCAACTTTTGAACCCATTTTTCACAAATTTCTGACGTCATCCAAGATTTTTTTGTAAAAGTCATAATCAACCTCCAAAGATTTTGCGCCTTTGATCCATCTTGGATTTTTGCTTCTTCCGATAACTAATGGTTTCAATTTCTGATGCCCAGTCATATTTGCACCTAACATGGCAGATAACCTTGCTTTGCTTTGTTTTCCTCCAAAGCAGTTTTCCTTTTTAAATATTAATATCTTTTGAGGCAAACATTGAAAAATTAAGCAGTCTCATCCGCATTAAAGATGTTTTCTGGCTTTTAGTCTTTTAAAATTTTACTCAGTGTCTGTTATCCAATTTTCACTAACATTATCATCAACGTCTTTACTTTCACCAGATATTACTTTTGCCATAATTCCGTGTCTTCTCTTAAATTTTTCAAGCCATCCATTGCTCCTTCGAAATTCGTCGTATCCAATGTCTTCGCAAATTGAAGAGCTTTCTCGATTATGAAAGGCCCAGAGATCGGAACATTTTTATCTCGCATTGTGTGTATCCACTTCAAAACTGCCTCATCCACATCTTCATAGACACATGTTTTTAAACGTTTTGAACAAGAATTCGATGAATCATAATTTTGTATCTTATCACGATTTCATATTATGGTTGAAGGAATACCAAATTTTAAAGCAATATCCTTTTTCTTCACGCCTTTATCCACCCCATGAAGAATTAAATTTTTTTCTTTGATGCTCAAGCATTTTCGCTTTGACATTTTCCAGCTACAAGAACCGAAATTACCAGCACGACTCTGATCAACAATCTAGAAAACGGGAGACTAGTTCAAAGACACGCTACAGCTCCATTGCGGGTGAAAGGGGGATATTGAAAGTTTTTCTAGTGAAATGGACATAGGGGTGGTGGATAAAAGTTGCACTTCCTAAATGAAATGCAAAGAATGACAGCGATTTTACTGCTCTCGGTGAGTTAGGCGACTGGTAAAACCAGTTCAAGGTCATTGATCACCATAAAATTTGTTAAAAGAAAGAATAAGTTTGAAATGTTCAGAAATATTTTGAAAAATAGGGAGAAAAAATATTGGATCACAAGAAAAAGTTCGTTAAATGGAGAATGCACTTCGCTATTTGGAGGTTATTTTACGAAGAAATTCTCAAAATGTTCTTGGTTTCAATGAAAAGTTCGCAAAATAGAGGTTCGTTAAATAGAGGTCCAACTGTAATTGATAGTTTTACTCCCCTCTTCTAAACAGTCCACCCATGTGTGATGAGTATCTTGATTGCTAATGAGAGACAACAAGAATAGGAGCTCCACGGGTTGTCGAGGAAAACCCTTGACCGTATCACCTTATCACTTGAGAAAAAGGAAAGCAATTTTCTGTTTCTTCATCAAAATCCAGGAAATAAGAGGTTTATGAGTTTTCCTTCCGCACGTAGGCTAAATGTTAATGAGATATTTTTCGACAAATGGTGATTGATTAGATACAAATGCGATACTGAAACACAGGGGGTAAGCCCCTTTTGTGAAAAGCACAGAGTATGGACAGTGCCAGAAATCTGAACTTAGCCTTCTTCGATAAGTCTGGCGCGGACTTTCCAAAAAGAATTCAACTAAAAACGTTTCATTTTTGGAAAGTTTTCTATTTGTCGAAAACTCGTGGAAAATAAGCATTCATCAAATTAAATGGCTGAGATATCATTAAAAGTTAATACAGAACAGTTCAGATGAAAAAGGGGGGAAAGGGAAAAAAAATTTCAATCAGGCTTTATGGCCGCTCAAGCATGTTGAAACAACTGAAATAACTGATTTATTTTTCAATTTCACAATAATATTTTTGATGACATTTTCTTCACATTCTACTATATTCTGGGCGTCGGTTTATTTTCCTTCAAGAAAATACTGTAGAGTTTCAGGCAAAATTCTTTTATTTCAATATCGGATGCTTTTATATTTAGGATATGATACAGTTTGAGAATATTTCATTTTTTAAAACTTCTTTTAAACCTTAAAAATAATTTTAATTTATTACTTGCTCCGCGAGAAACAAGACAGCGAAAGAGAAATTAAAACCCAATTAAAATGTTGAATTTATAATTGAAAATAAAATTACAATTTAAATTATATGATTAGTTGTTCAAAGTAATTGAAGTTTAATATTACTCAGATAAATAACTTTAATTCAAACTAGACATCAAATAATAGATGGATTTCAAATTGCATATTGAAATTGTGCAATAGGTGAATAAAAAAACAATTAGATTCAATTAAATAATAATATTATTTAATTGTCTCTAAATAAACAACATCAAATTAATAGAAAATTTCCTCCAACCCTATCGGTCTGCCAGTTATCCAGGAACAACAATAGACATTTTTTTTTTTTCTAATTCACATTATACAAAGGATTAGAAAAGTTTCTGGGTGCAAGTACTAGAATCGCCTATCACCTGTGTTTCAAATTGCATTCAGCCCTTCTATAAGAAATGGCGATTTTTCGCACAGGCGTTAGAGGTGCTCGCCTCTTTTTAAGATCCTGGGGGGAGAGGCTCAAAATCTATATGAGGTACATCGCAATGCTAAGCCGAAAGTTCAATTACGGCTATGAGTAGGGTTAGGGATTCAAAACAATTTTGCGCCTGTGGCACATACTGTCAATATCCGCCATTGTGTATAATGCGGCTAATCCGTTGCTTTCTGTATCGAAATCGCGTTCAACTTCTTCAATACATTTTGTGCCTTCCTAAGAGTGATGAATTGAATTGCCATCCCAACTTCATCACTCTTTGTTGGTGATAGCATCATCTTCTTCTTGATTTCCATTTTGTTTGGACTCTGAACAAAAGGGCGGTCACTTCTTTCTTTATTAGTTTCTTGAAATAGGGTTGTGAAGCAAGAAATGGTTGTCTATTTTATCCACGAACATTTAGTAAGGTCTCATTAAACACATCATCATTACCAACTTTTTGATAATAATTCATTTATGATTGAGAGCAGTAATACTCAATCGTTATCAATCGGCCTGATGGAGCAAACCTTATTTTCATTTTGCACAAATATAAAACTTTTAACTCGTATAACATAAACTTCAAAGTTAAAAGTAATATATCACTAGAAATTTCAGGTGATATTATTTATAACAGTATAGTGGTGCGATCCATTTGTGTTTCCCGACTTATGGATGACCTGTATCTTATTAATTTAAAGAGTTATTCAAAGAGGAGGTAACTTCAATATATACTGTGGAATTCGGCTAATCCAAATCTGACGGTACAACAATAAAATTTCGACTTATCCAAAAAATTCGAATTAATAAAAACTTGGTGCAAAGCATTGTACAGCGAGATAAAAAAGCTAAATTTTTTAACTAAAAATGGTGGCAAATATTTTTTAAGTATTTAATAGTCTTTACAAATAATATATAATTACAGTAAATGATTTTGATAAATAAGGTTATAATAATTATAATTAAATTTTTTTTATAATTTTAAAAGTAATAATTTCAGTGAATAAGTAATTTTATAAACACATAGTTTACAGCACTTCGAATACAACTAAGCAATAAAAATTGTACAATAAAACTTGAAACTAAACCGTAAAATTCACATCTAACGTGCCCAAAAATTTAAAAAAAATGATAAAATTTTGATTTATTTATTTGATTGAATACATTGAACAGCAATCAAGTCTTTGAGTCCTTTAACCCTTAAAAAATTATTCATTTACAATCATATGGAATACAAGGTAAGGGCGTATTTAACAAACGAAAACAATTCAGAAATAAAAACAATCTTTTACAATTTTACTTTTGTCTTCTAATTAATCAAAATAAATTCGAATTATGAACATTATTTTAATTGGATATTCAAGGGACCAGGAAAAATTCGAATTACATACGTATTCGAATTAAAAACGCTCGAATCGGCCAACTTCCACTGCATTTTGAAAGGCGATAACTTGAACAATTGCATTTCAACGAATATTCTAAGGAAGGAAGTATGGTTCGTGGAACTTAATTGCCTAATTTTTGATATATGATGGTCATGAATTTTTGTTTATTCATCTAACTGCGGGCCGCGAAACAAAGGATGTAGAACAGGATCACGTAGATTTTTACGTGACCCCATTTCCTTCAATAGTTGCAATTATTAATTATTAAGAAAAATGTGTTGATTTAGAACTCTCAATACAATTTACTACTCCTTTTATTTATCACCAAAAGACGCGAAATTTTCCTATGCCCGAATAGAGATCACCAATGGAGAATGATTAAGCCCTGATAATTCGATCTCTCTTAAATTGATCCCCCCCCCCCGTCTGTAAATAAAGCCTTTGGACTGTTTTTAAAGAATCATCAATTTTGAGAACTAGATTGCAAATAACTGATTTTCAAAGAAGCGGAGTAAATGATTTTTGACCGCTAAATAATTTTTCAGAAATTATACTTCGGTACTTTTTAAGATATTTTAAATTAACGTTACTTTCATGATTAAGTTTAATTTAGAAGAAATTAATCGATATTTCTCTGTATTATCTCTCAAGTTTTTTTCTTTAAGCTTTCTATATATTTTCGCTTTATTTACTACTTTTCAAGGAACAGTGAAATTTTATATCGCCAATTTTGATACGCTGGATAATTTTCATACATCAAATTTTATTTCTGATCTATTTATGAATTTTTGCAATCAAATGTACGAAAAGGATTACAGATAGTTAATAAGAAATTTATTGTTTAGTTAATTTAGTATCAGAGGCGGTTTCCAAACAGTACACATAAGAAGTTCGGATAAAGTTACAAGATGTAAGAAAAGCTAAAGAAATTTGTCACGGACATTTATTTTTTCATGGTATATCAAATGGTTCAAAATTCTAATACACACCTAGTCACTGATTTGCAAAGTAGATTGGCCCGTAGAAAATGCCGTGCACGTGGAATTCGAAGCCGCATGTCACTGAACAATGTATATAATTAATGCAACAAAGCCGAATGAAAAACAATCACGTATTCTCAAAGAGATCTTGATTAATTTAAGCCGTTTTCATTCATATTTGGGTCGGCCTGGCCGTGTCAAACAGAATTCAAATATCATGTTACTGGATATTTTTCTGCAATTGCTCACTTGTGATATGTTGCAATCATACAACTGGAATCCTGTGGAAATCGAGAGTTGACCGTACTTTCAGATACATTTCAAATTTGTACAATGGTGTGAAAAATTAAGCAACATTTCGAAAAATGCGAGAAATGCCTGTTGTACGGTAAATCATACGTAGGGGGCTAAACGTCCTCCCGCTGGTGCGGTGCAGATGTTTGGAGAGGGGATGCCAGCTCAGGTGTCGTCCTCGTTATTTGACCGAGATTCAAAATTAGTAGGTCCGTCTCAAAATAGACCTCGTGTTGCTTCAAAAAAGGATTTTGTTAAAGTTTACTAATAATATTAAATCTTCAGTAAACTTTCCCTTAATTATGTTTAATTTTTTTATTATTATTATAAGACAAGTCCATTATAATAGAGTGGTTTTATGCTCACTAGAAAAATATAAAATGACCCACGTCATTTCAAATTGTTGCTGGTTCATCACACAATTGTTGCTGGTTCCGTTATGAGAAATTCTTTTGCTGTTTGAAATAGTTAGTTATTTTTATTTTATGCATATTTTTGTAATAAAATTCTAGTCCTTACATTATAATTTTAATCGAGTTGTTGGTACTTATATTACTAATTTATGAATTTCCGAAATGATACTAAATATACTAAAAATAAATTTAAAAGGTTGTTTCTAAAATAAATTTTCCAACGTTTTAAGTCAAGATATATATATATATATATATTTTTTGTTGAAAGTTACCCCCAAATATTGATTGTAGGTGAAATAATGAAGCACTATGAATGTTTCCGAGCCTTCATTCGAAATACAATTTTTAACCTTGATGGTGCGATATCGCATATTATGTGCATATTAATGAATTCTGAAAAAAAGAGTAAGAATTCCATTAATAATAAAATATAATTTCCAAAAAAAATTATAAAAATTTATTTTATTATATCAAGAAGAGAAATCTGTTTGTGCATCTCGAGAAGAATTTCTGAAATGGAAGATTTTGATAAAGAATAAACGTTTTCATGGCTACAACTAAATTATTTAAAATTTTTCTTTTAAAATTATTTATCCAGGTTTAAACTGAGGTTTCTCACGATAAGGGAAAGGGTTCATTAATTAGGCTGAAAGTATTAAAAAAATAATATTTATTAGTTGCGAGAACTTTTATTCTTTTTAAAACAGAATTCTTCCTCAGTGACATAGGAAAACATCAGGAAGTTCCTCCTGTAAAACGAACTCTTAAAAATCGCCAAACGGTCGCCAACACTTCTCTCTGTTGCAACCCTCTCCCCCACCCGCGGTTGACTTTTCCGCAGCGCCACCTGTCGGATCCCCGGCCCGCGAAAACTCCACAACAACTTGAGTTTTAAGTTTACATTGAGGCACGTGCTTTCCGAACGGAGCGATGCAGTACGCCGAGGATGGTATGCCCCACTACGGGCACGGGGACGGCGCCGCAAGCGGAATGTACGATCCCCACAGGCAGAGCATGATGAACCACCATGTTGTGTATAATTCTAATCATGTTCCGATCGCAAATCATGTGATGGGATCTGGCCATGATCAAATGTGTTCCAAGAGGGATAAAGATGCAATATTTGGGTAAGTCGAGTTATGCCATTCATTACATTGAAAATAGATGAAAAAAGTTTTTTTTTATACACAGAGCAGTAGTCGCGACAATATTCGAAAGAATTTAATTATATTATCGCGCTATTAAAACTGTATTTTTTTATTTATGCATATAAATTAAACTTAAATTATTTGCAGTACAATATTATCGAAATGAATACTATGGCTGGTATTAATCTATCACAATGCAGTTGAATGCTAAAATTCAGAATGAATGTTAAAATTCAGTTGGTTCTTGTAATTTTTATTGTATGAATCATGAAACCTTCTTTATTTGTCTTGTCTGACAAATAAATTGACGACATAAAATTGTCATGTAAATCGGTTCGTATATTAATATGCGCCGCATTTTCTTTCTACATATAAACTTCGTAGAAAAATTAATGATGGTCGATGCACTCAAGATTATATTGCTTCCTTTTTTATTATTATATTGTGAAAACTATTGTGGATAAGAAAATTTTATTTATTCTGCTGCATCTAGTTTCTGTTACTTACATTGCAAATTAATCACACAGCATCTGTTAGTATTTGCTTATGCTTTAATTAGTTAAACCTTCCGTGTGATTAAAAATGATCAACCTATTTTACTGTACACATTTAGAGAATTCTTACCTTTATACTTATCCCCCAAATCAACACAGATTTTGATGAATATATTCAGTAAGCCTGCATTATGAGAGATCCTTAATATTTTGACGATTTAAACATCTTGAAACTCGAAAATTATGATCTGAATTGATTTGTTTTATAATAAGGAATAATCTAGAAATGTCAGAATGCATGAAAATAAATTGCATTGATTGCGACAAAACCTTTGCTCATAGTTGTGAATGATAGCTGCTTAAAATTAA
>BGPR01031213.1:0-18180 GCA_013235015.1 Araneus ventricosus | reverse complement strand
TTTGAAAGGAATAAACTTTCACTACTTTAAAATTATACAAACAAAAAGATACTTCTTTAATCATTTGAACACAAGGCTTCTACAGGTAAAAATCGAACGAAAAAGTTTCATTTCCATAAATAGTGTAAATGCACTGAACACTACTTCTTGTTAACAACACCAATTATTTATTCTGAAAAAAAATTTCAAAAATTATATACTATGAAAAATTTCTTTGAAACCTCAATAACATTTCGGGGAGAGATGGCAAAAGGAAAAACATTGGTTTCTTTGACGAACAAGAACTATCCAACCTTGATTCTCCTGGAGATCCCCCATATGATCATCTTGCAATTCAAATAGGCTAATCGTTCTTGTACTCTTATGTTGATGTAGCAAAGAATTTAAGAGGGGTGCATGCCAGTTTGATTGCCATACTTATCATGAGATTTCATTTCAAAATGATAGCGTTCTTCCCCATTAGCTATCATCCAACTTGAGAAAGTGATACTAACCAATCCAATCTAATGGTGTATTCCTACTATCTCTTTAACAAAATTTCCCTAAGCAGCAAAGACGAACTTCGATAAGGCTTATCACAACGGTCAATATTAAAATTACAGTCAGTTTATCAGGTTTAAGACTTAGTTTTCCTTTGGATTTTGGTGCGACATGGTTTGAAAATTTCCCAAAATGCCTGGTTAAAAATATATAGAGAATTTTTCTTGTGAAATTGCTCAGTGATTTATTTTGTCCCCGTGCACAGTGGCGTAACTAGAGTGGGGCAGGTAAGGCACGTCCCCTGGGCGATGTTGCCAGGAGGCGCAAAATTAAGGAATCAGTTGGTTGTATTTAAAGGAAAAGTAGGTTTTTTGTAGCTCTTAATCCCAAGATTCTTAAAAATTGAAATGGTTTCAACAAAAGTGTGGGGAAATCTTAAGGGTATAGTCATTTTTACAACCCTGAAACCTCAAGCCGCGACAAAATAAATAAAATTATGTTTCAGAGATTTCCTGACCAACACCCTAAACACGAAATTAAAAGCTTGGTTAGAACTCCCACTCCACCTAGACATAAATTTGTGTCTCGGTGGGGTGGGAGATAAGGGAACATAGATAGGAATCGCAAGGTTTCTGATGGTTTCTCATAGTATGCCTGATTCATACTGACTGGATGGATGGATATCAGTTTCTTCGGAAGTTGGCGATAAATGGTTAGAAAAAGTGAAATTCTTATTTTCATTCAGCAAAGAATGAAGAACGGAAAATATATATCCATTTTTTGAGTAATGTAAGAGCATTCCAGCAACTTTAAAAGACTTAAGTTCGCTATCTTTACATTGTTTCCAGTACTGAATATTTGCATAATTTTTACAATGAAAATGCAATAGTGTTTATTTTAAATTTTATTTCTCAAAACCTAGATGCAGTTGTTCTGCCAAAAGAAAAAAAATACTGAGAGAGAGAGAGAGAGAGAGAAAGAAAAGACCAGCATAAAGTTTTGCAATTGCTGGCAAAAATTATCAGTCCATATTGACATTGAAATCAAGATACATGAAAGTGATTTCTTTAATAATTAAAGAGAATAAATACCTAAAGAAGAGAAATTCAATTCCTGCCGTAATATGAAGCGTTTTCTTTTCTCGCTGAGTTACTCTATTGTCACCAATTAATTTTACTGTTAACAAACACATTAAAATTTGCTTTGACTAACAAATTATTAGACTACCAATACTCAGCCTAAAATAATTATTTAAACATCTAAATATGACAGTCATTTTTATGTTTGTAATCCTCATGTACAAACATTTTAATACTAAATATTGTAATTATAAACACTTTTGCTTCATTAAAAGCCATAAATGTTAATCTATAACATTTCTGATATTCTAAAGCCTTTAAAATTTTTCAGAGATAATGTATCGTTTCTTTATGTACATAAATAATGTCTACTAAAATAATAAAGAATGGCAATTTTATATGTCATAGATAAATTAATAAAGCTATAATTTTAATTCATGCTTGAATCAGAATTTTTTTCCCCTGCAATAGCGTATACCCTAATTTCATGTAATGAATTTTAAGTTTGTCTTAAGGTGCTAGATAAAACATTAAACTTTATTAGTTGTAAATTTTGATTAATATATTTAAAGATACGTATGAAATTATGTGATGAATTATATTATGAATATTATTAAATATATTTGTCAGTAAAGTTTTTGAATGATTTTATCTGTGTTAGCAAAAGATTTACTTCAATATTTAGAATTTCTGTATACTACTTATGAGCAAAAAAGTATTGTATATAATTTTTTCATTTTTATTCGTATGCATGTGGGTATTTTTTTCGATTGATTAAGAGGATTTGTACATATTTTATATTATTTTTCAAATACGAAATAAATGGAATGCAACTTTTATTTATATTTTTCCAATATATCAAAAGTCTCTTACAAAAAATTTTCTGTGAAAACTTAACGAAATTTTTTTTTAAAGTTGTAATGTGTAAATCATATCAACTCAAAAATGTTTTGTTATTTTTTAAGTTTATTTGCACTTTTAATCTTCTCACTCCCTGGCATGAAGTTTCCGAAAAGAAAATGGGGATCACATTTCAAAAGATTTTTCTTTTGAAATGCGATTCCGGAGGGGGGGGCGCAGTTTCGGTATGCGCCTTGGGCGCCATTTTATGTAGGTACGCCATTGCCTGTGCATGATAGTGGTAAATTTTTAAAATTATTTTTTAGAAAATAATACGCATTGAACCTAATATGCAATGTTTTCGTTCAACTAAAAACTATGTTTCCATATATGGAAAAGATTATGTTTAGTGTTGCCTTCCATACTGAATGAAAATATCACGGATAGTTTAAATCATTTTATTTATTAGCCTCCGAGATGCCATTTGCAAAGTTTAATTAAATTTTATATAATTCTTTAAGAAATTGTTTTAACTAACGGAGAAAATTAGTTTTCGTAGATTTTGAAAAATTGTTTTGTACAACTGATATCTTTATTTCAATTTTTAAAATGTTGCAGACGATAAGAGTGTTTCGTGTATTACAACATTCTACATAATCTGTTTTTTACATGAAAATATTTGACATGAATATTAAACATATTTTCATGAATATTAGCCATATTGGCATGAATATTAGCCACAATTTCATAAAAATGTTAATCATATTTTCAAACTGAGTTACGACGGATATATAATCTAGCTTTAAAATAAACTTAAATGCACAAGTCTAATATTTCAGAATATTACAATTTCACCCCTTTTTTATGCTCTGTTTCGGTATGATTAATTATTCACCGTAAAAACACAGAGGCTAGAAACAGAATGTACTGACTTAGACCATTTTTCTCCCTTATTTTCTCTTTCCCTAAATTTGATTCTAAGGACAATATCCCTAGGGATCTTCCTTGAGTGAGTTCACCTACCGTGGTTCCTCAGTGGAAGATAATCAGAATACGTGCTTCCTTCACACACGAGACCCTCACCATTTCTTTCATTCGGAGGGGGCATTTATCATTCTCCGTATAAATGGGTGCGCGGGAGTTTCTTTTCCTTTTGTTTTCCATTTCTCCTCTTTCAATTTCTTTCCGTTTCCATTCGCGATTTTTTTCAATCAAATATTCAGTCTTTTCTTTGCTGTGATTCCCACGCCTACGTGATTCACTTGAAAAAGGTCTTCACATCAGACTTGTTATCAGGAGAAGAGAGTTGGGCAGAAAAAAGCCTTGGGGAAGACTGACAAAGACAGATTGTTTGAGTCTTCCTTGGGTTGATTCAATGTTTTAAGAAAATTCGGTAAAATACTTTTCTTTATATGGTAAGAAATAGTTGGAGAAATATAGCGCAATATACAGGTACACAAATGAAAGGGAAATTAGCAGAGTGCAATTAGCAGAGCTCAAGAAACTGGTTTGATCATCGTTTATTTTAAACACATAGCACGTAAGACAAAGACACAGATATAAAAGATGTTTCAGAAGCACAGAGTTTTGAAGTATATCTCTAAGCCTCTTACAGGCTCTCCGTGAAAGGAATCATGGGATATATAATATATATGATGTCACGCAGTGACGTATTGCAACACGACATCATCACAATAGCTTTTGATTGGTTAGAAGATTGAATGAGGAGACTGAAGGAAAGTTAACTGCGTATAATTTCCAACAACAAATGAAGTGACTCATTTCAAAAATTAATAAAAATAAAGCTAAAAATGTTGAAACTACGTTTTTTTAAATAAGAGCGCATCTCAAAAAGTTTTTTTCAGGCAGGTAAAACGGCGTTACGCCGCACAGTGGTTCAGATTGCTCATCTAGAGCGCCAAAACCCAAAAATCTAACATCATAAGATCACCTTCAATCATAATTCAAATAAATGTTTATATTACAGAGATGCTAAATCATCACAAATTCGGCGCTAATTATTCGGTATTTGAAATACAGTACAACATAATATTCAGAGGATATGTATAATTAAATTAAACAAAAAAATTGTTCATTTTGGATAAGTCTGAAACAAAGATGGTTCAGAAGTTAACGCGACAAAAAAGAAAATTTTTAATGAATTACGAGAAATGGCTCTTATATTATTTTTGAGTAATTTATTTTAAGATTTGGTGTTATTCATATAACATTTATATTATACTCATGAAATTCTTTTACTTTCGAACCAACTTAAGAGGTATTGATATTTATCCTCCAAAGTTTATATTAATAGGCAAAAATTTGAACCGTTTGAAATAAAAAAAATACTTATAAATTTAAAAAATACTTCACTAAAATTCAATAATCCTTATTTTAGACTGTTTCCTTCATTTGGTAAAATTTTCAAGAGATTTTTAATATTTTTTCAGCTATTGTCAGCTGTTGAGTAGATTGCGACAGATTCTTCTATAGAGAACAATGGAGAAGATTTTAAAATATTGTCACAAATCAAGAAATACCCAAAAGAATGTTACGAGATTTCATGGGAGATAACCGAAATCCATTTGCTTTAAACTGTGCAAATTTCAAGGTTCTGCTGTTTTCAGTTTTTAAACTATAAGTTTAGTCTCGCTAGAAAGTGAAACTGAGGCACTATGCGACGTTCTAAATTTGTTACAGCGAGAAAATTCCGTACGCAATGGCTACCGATCAGCAGAAGCCGATGCGTGTTTTCTGGTTTCTTTTTTAAGCTTTTCTTGAATATCACGAAAACTCTTCAGTTTTCACACTACATGTGAATTAACAAATTGAAGAACGTAAAATTCTCTACAAATACATGCTTTCATTTTTTCTTCCCGTTTTAATATTTTCTCAGATATTAACTGTAAACAAATTTTTGATTTCCAGTAATTTACGACCCCCTAGACCAACGAAATGGGCGTTACTTATCTGAAAAAAAAAACTCTGAGACGCGCTCTCATTTTTTTTTTAAACTTAGTTCCAACATTTTTTTAAAATTAATTTTTGAAATGAGTCACTTCATTTGTGTGCACCCTGTACAGTTAACGGAAAATTAAAGTTTCTCTTTTCTGTTTTTCAAGGTAGTGGTTTTATACAAGAAAATTTTGTCCATAAATTTGGCCCAACATTTAAAATTAAATTTTTTGAATATATCGCCTACATTTACAAATTAATTTCAAAATTCAAACTAATATAAGGTTAGGTTTCTCCAAAAAAAATCTGCAAACCTAGAAAGGTAACTAGTTACAACCTCTCAAACAGAAATCCAGCTTTCCTATTAAAACCAGTGGTTTGTTTGTTCCTGCAATTCCTTTTGAAAAAATATCCAAATCGATTTTATATTACGGAACTCAAACGGGTATTACCATGATACTGTATGCAGTGGCGGTTAGTCAATAAGAGCTGCAGTCCCCCTGATATTATTTTAAAATCTTGTATTTTCGTTTTTATTCTAATCGGTTTACTTTTCCACTTTGAGGGTTCAATCATCAACAAAAATGGAAAAAAAGGAATTAAAAGCGTAAAAGGAAGATTGAAAATCAACCAGAAATTAAGAGAGAGGCAGACCAGAGCTGCAGAAAGTTTTGCCCCTCCTATTCGCGCACTGATCCAGAGCTGCAGAAAGTTTTGTCCCTCCTATTCGCGCACTGATCAACGCGGAGAACGCTCAGTCGGGAGAAAAAGCAACCCTTTTTCCATTTAAACTTACATTCATTTGACTGCATCTTTCCCAGCTCTCGCTTGGCGCGATTTCCTCATTTGGCGTTTTATCGCTTTTTCTCAGTAGTCCAGTCATTAAGTAGTTTTTTAAAATTAATTTCTGGAGGAGTTGTAATTTTTTGCTCCTTTATGTTTTTTGGGGTGCTGATAACGAATCTGAGGTTTGCCACCAACAATTTTTGCTGGAATTTTAGTTTTAGCTGAAAAAAATGTGGAAAAGTTTTTCCCAGTTTTTTGCTTTATAACTCAAAAACTATCAATTTTTGATGTATCGTCATTATATACCGAAATAATCAGTACAAAAATTTCCTACATTTTTTGCTTATACATCTTTTGCAGCACTGCTTGTTTCTGAGCTGACGAGCCGCCACTGACTGTATGGCACCATTGCAGCACACATAGTAGTAATGTTATATTCAATAAGATTTAGAATATCTAAACAGAAGTGTAGGCATCATAACTGCGTTATTTCTGAAGACCATATGGCATTCATTCAAGATACAACCTAGTTATCATATTCAATCCCAAAGAGAATGACCCATTTGCCTCAAAGATTTTTGTAAGAACAGTCTTCTAATACTCTTGTTCCGGGTGACTAGGGAAATATTACAACTGTATCGTCAAAAGCAGATATGTATTATTTTCCACCCTTTCTAAAGAAGTAGACTGTAATACTTTTCCTTCAACTGTCAATGTCAACATATTGACCAAGAAGGGACCTTGGTCCTGAACTCGTGGCTTAAGTCGCCAATGTCGTTCGATACCAAACACAGAAAATTTGACAGGCATTAAAACCGTTCAGCGTATGACATACAAAGACAGATAGTACGGACATACACTATATGCCCAAAAGTATCCGGACACTTGCAGATTTTCAAATTTTTTAGAATTTCTCCGGAATGGTTTAACTGACTGCGTTCAAATTTCGGATATGTAAAGAATAGACAATAACTCACATTTTACATTGAAGATTCGGTCCTGAGGGAAATTAGGGGACCGTCTACAAACTGATGAAGACAAAAACGTTTTTGGCCCACCCCGCTTCACAGAATACTGATAACAAAATGGAGCATTCAGAAATGGTAATGTTTAATGTGCATAATATTTACAGGCATTTTCGTAGACTCCGCTCAAATATTTGGGAAGATATAAAGGTTTTCTTAAAAAAATCTCAAATTTTCCCACCTGTTTTTTGCTTATAGCATGCAGAGTTTTCTGTTATGATATACGAAACTTGCATAAAAAATGACAATCTGTTAGAGAAGCATTTTGTAAAAATTTGGAAAAGAATTTTTAAATATTACAGGAATTATGAGCATTTTTAGTAAATAATGTTTTACTGCGCATACGCGAAACATAGCGTAATTTTTCTTTCACAGTTTTAAAGCTAGATATATAGGGAAACTTATATAAAAAAATTCAGTTCAATATCATTAGTATTCAGAAAGATATCGGCATTAAAATGAGTAGAATTTTAGCTCCTGTCGAAAAAAAGCCAAAAGATGAGGGGTTGTACACAAATTGATTTTTTTTACTTGTATCTTTAAATAGTTATATTGAATTGCATAGTGGTTAGAGTTTCCTGCATACCCATGAACACATCTAATATTCGCAACGAATAAAAAAATATATGTAGAATTATTAAAATATTTTAAGAAAATAAATTAATTAGATAAGAAATCGTTTCGCCATAAAATAAATATATTTAAGAATATCGTTTGGCTGTAAAATTGTAATATGTAACTTGTTAATAATCATGTAAATAATATAATTAAAGTAATAAAATTTTTGTTATTTATAGTGCCTAATTAGCTGGAATTTAAGTTATGCACGTAATTGATAAGTGTTCATGGATATGCAGCAAATTCTACCCTCTATACAATTCAATATAACTATTTAAAGATACAAGTTAAAAAAATATCAATTTGTGTACAACCCCTCATCTTTTAGCTTCTCTTCGACAGGAGCCAAAATTATACTCATTTTAATGCCGATATCTTTCTGAATACTAATGATATTGATCTGAATTTTTTTATATAAGTTTCCCTATATATCTAGCTTTAAAATTGTGAAAGAAAAATTACACTATGTTTCGAGCATGCGCAGTAAAACATTTACTAAAAATGCTCATAATTCCTGTAATATTCAACAATTCTTTTCCAAATTTTTACAAAATGCTTCTCTAACATATTTTCATCTTTTCTGTAAGTTTCGTATATCATAACAGAAAACTGCATGCTATAAGCAAAATACAGGTGGGAAAATTTGAGATTTTTTAAGAAAACCTTTATATCTTCCCAAATATTTGAGCTGAGTTTACGAAAATTCCTGTACATATTATGCACATTAACCATTACCATTTCTGAAAGTTTCATTTTGTTATCAGTGTTCTGTGAAGCGGGGTGGGCCAAAAACCTTTTTCGTCTTCATCAGTTTGTAGACGGTCCCCTAATTGCCCTCAGGACCGAATCTTCAATGTAAAATGTGAGTTATTGTCTATTCTTTGTATTTCCAAAGTTTAAAGGCAATCAGTTAAACCATTCCGGAGAAATTCTAAAAAATGTGAAAATCTGCAAGTGTCCGGATACTTTTGGGCATATAGTGTAGCAACGTAGATTATCAATGTTTCTTCTGTTTTTATACTAGAATTTTCAAAGGAGTAATTGTCTTTTATGGAATAATCTTTTAAATGTATTCTGAGGTGCAAGGCCAGAAAAGGCCCGGTCAAACCGGGCAACTGCCCGTGACGAAAACTAGCGGGAGTGGCCTCCCATAAACTTTCTCGTATACTTCTCAAAAATGTGTTCCCTCCCCCTGCTTGCATAAAAAATTCGAACCTACTGTAACCCAGAATGCAATGACTATCAGAAGGTTTTACATTGTTGATCATAGCGATTGTAAAATATTTAGGTGAAGAATCAAATTCAAAGAGAGGCGTATGTATTAAAACTTAGCAATATTTATTTTCTATCACACTCTAGCGAGCTCGCGAGGACGTGCCCGAGCGAAAAAAAAAAAAAAAAAACAGGAGAAAATGACCTCGCTATCGCTGAATAGTTTGCGCATGCGCAGAGATTACTTCCAGCACGCAAGTTAAAAAACTGAATATGCAATTTGAACGCCTTTTTTTAACCGATTGAAACGAAATTTGGGCACAGATCTATAATTAATGTTAGCAACTGTCATACCAATTTTTATTTATCTAACCCAAAGGGTTTAGGAGATATAATTTTTACAAGTATGCGATTATACAGCCCGACAGGCAGTAAACCCTTTGACGGATTTGGCCCAACTTTTATACGGACCAATATTCCTGAAGCTAAAACTGTGTACCAAATTGTACCTATCTAGCTATTCAAGTTTGAGTTATAGTGTTCACATACACGCGGACAGACAAACTTCCCTTAAACGGATTTTGTTCAAAATTTGGTAGAAACCTAAAAATTATGTGTCAAGATCACATACCAAATTTCATCCCTGTATCTCTAATGGTTTTTGAGTTATTATATTCACAGACACACAGGCAGACATATTTCCAAAACTGTGTTTTTCGGACTCGGGGGAATCTAAAACGTGGAGATTCGTCAAAATCTCGAGTTCGAATTTTTTGACGATTACAATACTTTGTATACTTCGTATACGAGAAAGTAAAAAAATGGTTTAATAAGATAAGGTACGAGACCTCCGGAAAAAGGGAAAACAATTTCCCTATCGTATTGGTGAATCCACCCTTATCTTGAATAATACCAAGACCAGTGGTTGTGAGTATTTTTTTGACTCTGCCAGTAATTGCTGCTACTGGAGAAAAACGTTTTTCGAAACGGAAAAGTAACAAAACGTATCTGCTATCCAGCATGCTCCAGGAGCGACTAGTTGGTATAGAAACCACGCCAAATGAACGTAAGTTTTCGCGTAAAGAACGTAATTGAGGAGATAATGAAATATTTTGCATATGGAAACGGAAGAAAAAAAGTGAATTTTTGAACAGAATTTATAATAATTTGTTAAAGCAAAGTCGTATATTTTAAAAATAATTTGTTTGTTGTGACGGACCAGTGTGATTATTCAGGAACTCTAGCCTTAAACAGTGAGCCCTATACCCACAGGTATCTTAATAGATCAACAGATCCTGCACAAATCTTCTTCACACAAATTCCATTAACTTTCTTTATTCTGTATTATAACAATTATGAGCCCTTTGCTCACACGTCATTACACCGTCAAATCCTGAACGCTTCTGACAAAAAGTAAACAAACTTTGGCGTCTGCATTTGGCAACCTGGCCAAGGCGCCAAACACAGTTGGCACGTCAACATAATTGTTGAATATATTATTTTATTTTAAATAAGACAGCTATATAATCTTAAATATACCCGCAGTTTAAATTACTAGCTATAATATTACATTTTGACATTGAATACTGGCAATATAGCATTTAAAAAGACATTTGTAGTGGGAGGAGGGTGCCATATTGTTGCCTATTGTTGGTAAAGTTACCTCGGGCCACCTCCACTGAAGAGGAAGGTAATAACTTCTCTTAGTCAATTTGTCAATATCAGAAAATTGAGTGAAAAGGGAACTTGTTCCCGATATCGTGGTTTAACTGCCGGTGAAATGTTCTGTACCAAAGGCAGAAAAAGCGACAGGCATTAAAACTGTCCAACATATGGCATACAACGACAGTTAGTCTGGACAATATAACATCATTATCGGTCATATGTTTTTATCCTAACACATCTTGCTTTAAAATCGTCGCTTTTGATGAAATTATCAAAAAAAAATTTATGACTTAATTTTGTAGCCTGTTTAATAAGCTTTCTAAAACTGTCTCACTTTTTACTCTACTTAATGGGAATTATAAATGGAGTTACAGCTGTTTTATTACCGAACTGTAAGCATTATTTTATGTTGCATGAAAACTTTAAATGCGTTTTCCGAGGAATGATATTTTTGAGGAAAACTGTCGACCGTAACAATGATTTCTCAAAACTTTATTCAAGTATTGATATGAAATTTTCTGAGATTGTTTTCTGTAATATGCTTGATGTTTTCCTCTAAAAACTAAGGTCGATTTTAAAATCAAGTATTATTTTTAAGTGCTTAAATATAAACGAAAAGCATTTTTTATGAAAAATTACCAGTTTAGTAACCATGTTCAGCTATATCTCAAAACTATCTTGAAGTACAAGAAATATTTTAAAGTATAACACAGATAACTGTCATAAAAATGTACTCCTACAAGGATTTATGTATACTTAGAATATGATTTTGTCTATGGCTGTTAGCATAAGGCAAATATTTTAGTAATTTTTCTTCAAATTTCTCAGTTTTTTTAAAAAAATATTATTTTGAAAGCTTAATTTTACAATGTTTTCATAGTTTCAAAGCATATGCAGTTGAAAAATAACATTAAAAAATATATATAAGTTAATTTTCAAAAAAAATGTCTCCGAACACAGTCGGATACTTTTAGAAATAATTGCATTTTATGAAACTCGTTTTCATTATTTTATGTATAATAATTCTATTCATGTAAAATATTTTAGCTAAACATATGAAAAATGGGATTTTCAGGTGTGTAATATCGTATTCTTGCAACTAGATATTCATCTTGGTCGAATGATAGGAGATGGTTAATATCGCACTGGTGTCTCTCTAGCTTGAAATGTTAAACTCCACAAGAGAAAGACTGTGATAAATGATGTTTTAAAACGTTGAAGCAAGGTATCTCGATACTCTTAAATCAAGGGGAACATTGAATTTTTTTCCTATAGAGGATGTTGTTTCCGTCATAGAGAGAGAGACAGCGCCCTGTTCCAGCTCTAATGTCTTATTTTTAATTCCACCAACAAAAAAAAACATCTATGGTAAAGCTGCTGTTAAAATTGTCCGATTTCGAAAGATCTATTTCTATGGTATAAAAACTGGATTCACTTGACAAATGAGTATATTCTTTCATCTGCACGCTGCATTGCTGCAACACGCAATAAAGACGCCTAGACATAAAATTTCAAAACATTATTCGACAATATTTTTTATATTTTTGAGGTGATTATTTTATGTGACGAGTTAGGCCTTCTGTACTATAGGGACTCTAGCGTCATTCATATCAGGCTGTAATTATTTGACTGTCTTCCGAATGTTCTTTTTGCTTTCATCTTTTAAACAAGATGCAGTTTAAATACTTAAAGCATTCTTTTAATATTTTGTTCGAAGTGCAATAATTCATTTATAAATTTTGCAAGATAAATTTTAAAAATATAATCAAATACAAAGATCGCAATTCATTACAAGCAAACATATTTATTAATCATTCATCGATCTCCAAGGATTCTCAAATTCTACCAGATAGTTTCAGACATAAGGATAAGGCTCATTTTCAAACTAGTGATATCTGATGACATAAAGCATGGTAGAAACTTCAGAAAAAAACAGCAGGATAAAGAAAACTATTTAGATGCTAAGAAAAAAAGACATCTGAATAAGAGGTGCATACAGGTGAATATTCTTAACTCAACAACGGAAACATGAATTCAACTATGTGTTGCTTAATACAAGAAAGGTTTCCAGAATGTTCTTTATAATGAAATTATGCTTTATCATTGAGATTAAATAACATTTTTTCATTGAAAAATAATAATCGTTGGAATCTGAATCTGAGATACATTTTCTCTAAGTATTAAGTGATCATAAATGCTTTATTTTCTGCTCAACTCAAATCCTATATTTCCTCTGCTTTTCCAGAGAAAATAGAACATCCAAGAAAATAGAATATTTACTCATGAAAACTATAATTTATAAATACAACTGAAAGCTCACTTAGCTTTATCTCTTCGAATATTTGCAATCTTGTGGAATGGCTCTGAAAACACTTGTATATATCCCCAGGGGAAGAACTGAGAATTGTAATTGATTTAGCGTAAGTGCTTTTCTTTCAAATGTGTGTAAATTAATTAATATCAGTGTAGAAGCAACGTAAATTTTAATGTTGAAATATATATTGAAAAAAAATGGGCTTGCGGTGGTTTGAGGGTAAATTCTCTGTACATTGGACAACAAACGTTCAGTTGCTTAAACAATTAGTAACACGCACATTATCAGATATGATTTTGCTTTGGATTTTCAACCAATACATTATGCCCCTGTATTTGAATTTTAGATATTGCTTTGAGCTACATTTTTTGCAAAATTTTTTCCATATCTAAATTTTTCTTCCATAAGAAAAGCTAACTATTATTGCATAACAATTCTTATTTCTATTTCCATTAGTAAAAAACGGATTTTGCAACCATTGTATCTTATCCGTTTATTTTGAAAATTTAAAGTTAAAGTCATTAGTCAAATTACATCTACACTATTTTTCATCATAGCGTCTCATTTCCGTAAGCGATAAGAGATGGCGCCATGTCAAAGATTATTCAAGAGATAAAAGGTTCGCGAAAACGATTTTCTGTTAATCATTTTTAAGTGCAAATAATGAATAGTCTCTCAATACAAATAGCAAAATTCCATAAAAAATAACTGTTATAATGATTTTTAATTTCAAATATAAAAAAATTTAAAAAACATACAATGAATTGGCTCAAATATACCGAAATTTTCAGGATATCGAGGAAGTGAAGCATTTTTTCTACATTACCAAAATAATTTAATTTTATGTCGAGAAAAAGTTGCTCTTTAATAAAAAGGAATAAGTGCATTAATGAAGTTGAAGATGGTTAAATGTAAAAACATACAACAATAAACCGATAAAAAAAATGTAGTTGAATTTATTTCATATGACCTTAAGGCATAAAAACTTTTTGTTGTCTTGTGATTTCTATGTTAATCATTCTCAACGATATACACGCAAATGTAAAAAATAAAACAACAGCAAGCAACTTATATTTTTACTATGCAAAAGCTTTATGTCACAATACACTTAGCTATGTGTTACAAAAGAAACGTCCGTTTCTCTGTGTGAAATGCGATAATATTTTTAATTAAGCTAGAAATAGAATTCTGTTGTATAAACAAATTTCATAAAAAAAATCGTGTTATCTCTAAAGAATAATACTTATTTGATATTGCATGATATTAATTAAGCTAGAAATAGAATTCTGTTGCATAAGAAAATTTCATAAAAAAAAACGTGTTACCTCTAAAGAATAGTAATTAATCAATATCATGCAATATCAAATAAGTATTATTCTTTGGACATATTTTTTAGATGCAAGACTAATTTTTTTTTTTTATGAAATCTGCTTATACAACAGAATTCTATTTCTAACTTAATTAATATCATGCAATATCAAATAAGTTAGAAATAGAATTCTGTTGCATAAGCAGATTTCATAAAAAAAAAAAAAATTCGTGTTACATCTAAAGAATAAGTCCAAAGAATAATACTTATTTGATATTGCATGATATTAATAATAAACAGTTCCGAGTTTAAAAGATTCCAAAGTACCTTGAATGCAGAAATTTTTGCATTATAAATACTTTCCATGAAATACAACGTGTTTATCTTCCATATAACTTCAAAGGTGAATATTTTCTCCATTTGTACGGTTGGAATTTTAATGGATTTTTGATGAGTTTTTAGGTTTCGTTCTGTAAGTATACAATATAAGTCACCTTTTCTTTAAAATTAATTTTTTTTTTTACCCATAAAGATTCGAAATCGTTCCGTCTTAAAAAGATCCCCGTGGATGCTGTGTTCGGGTCCAGTCTAAAGACAGTTTTGCGAAATAGCCAAGAAAATATGATTTGAAATCATTTATAAATATCAAAAGAAGAATCAAATTCTTCTCCAAAGGGGATGATATGGAATGAAACATTTTCATTTGGCCGCCAAAATATCTATAAAACCTTTCAGACAGAGGGCAGGCTGTAAAAAATTCCAGGAACAATCAAGTATAAACTAGTCGATATTCCTGTCAATTATAAAGCTTTTAGTAACAAGCCAAACTGAAAAAATAGGAATGTTCTTACGCAGTGGCAGCAACTTACTCATCATGGAATTTTAAGAATAAAAAATGAAATTGATATATTCCAGGTACATTGAATAAATGTTAAGTATTTATATAGCGCTTTTATTAATAATTTTCAATAATTAAATAATAAATAACAAATTTATAAATAAAGCAAAAAAAAATTGCAAAATGATCGGTTAACAGAATCATAAAAAGCCCGTTTACAAAACCATCATATAAAAACTGTAGGTCCCGGCTTTGGGGCCGGAGCGCTCCAGGTGTGCATTGTATGTGTCCTCTGCGTTGTATGTGGACCTATTTCCCATTAAAATATACGTAGGGCAGGGGTGGCGAACCTTTATGTATCAACGTGTCATTTTTTCTAAAAAAATGTTTAATGAGGTCATAGACGTGACGTTAAATAGTACCCTCAATGCTTCATAGTGAACTTTGTGATCGGTGGCGTGCCCAAAATATTGTGTCGCATGCCATCAATGGCAAGTGTGCCATTGGTTCGCCATCCCTGACGTAGGGGGTCAAACGTCCTCCAACTTGTGCAGTGCGGAATTTTGGACAAGGGTTGCAGTTCGGGTGTCGTCCTTGTCAATTGACAGCAGTTTAAAATTACGAGGTCCGTTGAAAAAGAGCCCTCGCATTGCTTCAAAACAGGACGTTAATAAAACTAAACTAAAGAATAGTGGACACGGAATGAATTAAATGGATGAATCTCGTTTCGATAACAATAATCAATTATTCTTTAAAAACCTTTAGAAGGGATCATAAAATAAAATTCACGGCCATAAAATTTACTTGTAGTTGTTAACCCTTCTTTGCATGATGGTGGAAATTTCCATCATAACATTGAATGCCCAAAAATTATATAAAAGAACAAGTTCACTTTAAGTTGATCGTGTCTGGATACCTTTTTAATGTCCATTGCATAAAAAAAAACATAGCTGTCAAAAATAAGCAAGTGTCACTTTCAGTAAAACGAGCTTGAAGTTGTCATTCCGCTGTTTGTTGTAGTTGCAATAAACGTATGATTTCGTTTTTAATTTTGTTTTATTATATTTGAGTTCCTATTGCTAAAAAAGTGATGTGGATGAAAGGTTTGTAACATGTGTTTGTTATTTTTAGAGCAATTTCTGAAAAAGTTTGCGTTTAATCTAACTTTGCATGATGATGGAAATTTCAATCATATTGTTTTTTGCTAAATTTATACTATAAATATATACTAAGATTTTTTTTAACCATTTTTCCTTTAATTTTGAACATGAATTATACCACCTTGATTTATTTCACCAATAAAGAAAAAATCATGCAAAGAAGGGTTAAAGCATATCCTATACGAACAATTTAAATTAGAAATATATTTGTTATGTATTAAGGATTTTATTTCGCTTCTTCATTACTATCGGCTATACTAAAATGCTCGTCATCAAAAAATTCAGAGAGTAGTTTTATATTATTTTTTTTTACTACAACTCAAACTGTTTAGAAAATTTTTTGACATCCCTCCATAGTGGTCTAATGGTGTGTCGGAAAAGGAAAAAATTACGACGTTTTTCACGCTATAGTTAAACGCTTATAGCTCCGCAACCATATAACGTAGATAGTTGGTTTTAGATTCATTCAACAGAGAAAGGTGTACATTGAAGATTGCAAAAAGATTTTAGAATTTGAAATTACGGTCTAGTCGCAGTCGAGTTGCAAAGTTGGGAAAAATCACGAAGAATTTTGAGGACGTCACAGCGACTGATGCCCGCGCACGCAGACTAAGGCAATTCATTCATCGCTAGCGCGAAATATTACTTAACTGTTGAATTACGTCGAATTTTGTGCTGAAGTTAAACGCTTATAGTTCCGCAGCCAAATAACATAGAGAGTTGATTTTAGTTTCATTTAACAGAGAAAGGCGTACATTGAAGGTTGCGAAAAGAATTTTAGAAATTGTAATTACGGTTTAGTCACAGTCGTGTTGCATATTTGGTGAAAATTACGAATACTTTTGCATAGATAGAGTCACATAGTCACATTAGACTATTAGTCAATGTAGACGAGAGAGTTAATAGCCATATAGAGCCACTTTAGTCACAGAAAATTAAAGTTGAGTAAGGTAAGAAAGTCTATGCCCCTCAATCCCAGCGGCCGTTTCGCAAAGACAGCCTCCCGTCGATTTTTTTTTTATGTTGCTTCATTTAATGATTACATGTCTAGACAAATATTATATTATTATTAATATAATATTTTCTTGTAAGCTAGATTGAATCTAAGTAAATTTCAAGTAAATTTTTCATTAATTATAAGTACATCTTCTTTTTAGTTCTCCGACTAGATTTACTTCCTTTAAATAATGCACAGTCACAAATGATTTTACTGCGCAAAATAAAAATTTTAATTATACTTTCAAGTGACAAAAGTTAAATATTAAATCGAAAAAACCCTCGCAATTTTAGATTAGCTAAATAAGGATTTAATTATTATAAAAAGTAACTATTACGTGCGTAACTGTAATAGTTATAAATTGGAAAATTAAAAAAAATGGAAATATTATTAAAAAGCAACTTTCCTTTTTCTTTCATTTCTTATGTTTAATTGTGGAGGTTTTAATATAATACGGATTTAATTAATGGAATTTCCTCAATATTTATTTTTACCTCTGAAAATTATTTCCCCGTTAATTAATTCAATTACTTACAATGGCTGATTCAACAATCCATACGGGGCTTAATTAATACAATTAATTAGGAAAATAACTCCAAACGAATGATTCAGTATATAATAATTTGACTTAACAATTCTTGTTTTGAGATTCCATGTCTAATTCAGAATACTTTTAATAAATTAAAAGAAAATCGAACCTCAAGTCCAACACATCGCGACATGACAATGTATTAGGCTTGATTCGTCTGTCTTGTCTTCATCTGGCTTCATTGCACCATTTTTTTTCATTCCATGAGTAAAGATTTTTACATCACGCAATTAACAGATATTTGATGAATAAGTCCATTTATATTTCACACTTAATTCAGAATAATTTAAAAAAATTAAAATAAACTCGAACC
>BGPR01031211.1:0-18181 GCA_013235015.1 Araneus ventricosus | reverse complement strand
ATAACCTTTGATACATTTCCTAATATTCTTGGAGCACTTTGTTTGCAAATCTCACAAAAAATAAAAAGTAATATAACATTCATTACTTTATTATCTTAGCTTTCCACAGTGGAAGAAAAATACTCAAATAAATATTTATATAAACAATTTAAGTTGTTTGAATTTCACTGCAATAAAAAAGTATTATTATAAATCATGCTTAAAAGTTTTTTAAAAATTTGTTAAAATTAGGAGAAAAATTGAACAATAATTAAATTGGTATCATTCAAGAGATAATTTTCTGAATTTTAAGCTGGTGTTAAAATTATTTTGATGCAATAATATTTTCGAAATTTATTTCCAAAAAATGCTAAAATTTTGCCTAATTTTAATTAATGAAAATTATAATTAAAATCTAGAAAAATCTCTCAGAGATGCATATTTCTAATTTGTTTTTTGTTCTAAATTTTGATAAATCGAGGTCAAACATTCTTCCTTGTAGTGCGCCGACACAACCACTCACACATTCGCTTTTATTATTAGTTAAAATTCGATATGTTTCTATTAGGCGCTTGTCTACTTTCAATAGTTTTGTTCCTCATTGATTAAATTTCACTCAATTTATCCCTGTCATAAACCTTTATGACAGGGATAACAAGTCGATTTTTTAAAAAATAAGTAATAAGAAAATAAAGGAACAGTTTGATTTGGCAATCTAATGATAGTGCTAATTAATTGCTAATTGATAGTGCTAATTAATCTAATGATAGTGCTAATGATTTAATTTTATAAACTGACTTTAAAGAAACTTTACATGCGAAGATCATCGTCAAATACTCTTTTATGTCAACGGTAATTAAAATACAATTGCTGTGAAGAACTCTCTTGTTGTTGATACAAAAGACAAAATTCCTTAAGTCGATAGTGCATCGAATAAGTTTTTTCAGCAGTATGTTTTATGAGGCATCAATAGCTCCTTATTTATGCAACATCAGTGTCTGTGTAAATTGAAAGTTTTCTTGTATTGCCCTTATTTAAAATTAATATAATTGATATTGAGATCTGCCAACCTAAGTATTTAAAGACAATACACAAACTAGTTCTTTCACATATTTGAAAACTCCTGAAGTTTTTTTTAACATTATAAAAGTTTTAGGCTGGTATTCTTTCTCTAAATTTTTTTATTTAAAAATCGTTACCCACAGAATGCAATTACTGATTGATGCAATAAAGCCAAACGAATCAAGCCTAAAATAATAGCATGCTACAATGTTTCTGATTAGAGGTTCGAATCACCTTTAATTTTTTGTAATTTTCTGTGCACGAATGAAACAGTTTGCGTGAAATGTGTGCTAATATTTATATAGAAATTGTGAAAAGTTTGAAATGTCTTTCTTTTGACATTCAATAAGTTTTACTTACATGTCAGCTGGTTGAACGTTTGATGAAGAGTGATATAGCAAATTCGACGATTCGAGAGACCAAATTTAATGTTGCTGGCAAGGGCGAGGAGAAAGTACAGTTTAAATGTCAAAAACAGTCGCAGTGGCGACCAAAAATTAATGGATAAACATTTTTGAAATAATTTATTCTGACAAACCATACTGATAACGATCATGAGAATTGATTGTTCTTTTTCTTATAACAGTATTAATATGCTGTTAAATATATAGTAATATTTTCGTTATAATAAACATGCCGTATATCATATATTCTATCTTGTTTCACGTTACTTTCTTCTGTTTGTTGACCTACTCATTATTACGGTAATTTTTGACTTCCTGCTATTTCTAAATTAGAAATATAGAAAATAACCTAAAAGAAAATTTTACGACCAAACCTATAAATTTATTTCACTCTTTTTAATTATAATATGTCAAGTTTCATACGTCAAGTTCTTGATGGAATATTAGAACATCTATACCGTAAAACGGGGTTACTTTGCACCGATTTTCCCGACTTCCGACGGAATTTCGAGATTAGTTACAAGTATTTCTCTAAACGAAAGGCTTTTCTAATTTTTCCCCATTGAGGGATTATTAGAGAAATGCTTTGCAGCAAAATTTGAATCACACAGTGATTTAATAAGTAATTACAATTTTTCGAAATTTTGATGCAAAGTTACCTCATAGGTGGGGATACTTTGCACTGGTTAAATTTTTTTCAGTATATTGCAGAAACAAATTCTCTGGATGCAATTCTAGATATATTTATTGAAAGCCTGGATGAAAATATACAAGAAAAATAAATTTCATAAATGCCTGATTATAATTTACAATTTTACGTCATTGCATTCGGTCAAATCAGGATGGCATTTTAAAAATCTTTTTATCCAATTATTGCCGGGAGGTAAGATAAACGTTTATTATCATTTTAAGATCTATACTATTGACAGGAAAACCGAAGTTACTGAATTGGACTACACGTTGCAACGGTCTTTTCCTTCTCATTGCAGAAAACCAGGTGATTTCCATATTTAGTTATATGAATTAGTTTTCTTTTGTAACAAACTGTTCACTTGGGGTACTTAATCTTTAAAAATACCCTAAACTTGTGAAATCGCGTTAAATCAAGCTTCTAAGACCTTTGGAGAGAACTCCATATACTTACAAGCCCCTAACTTCCTTTTATACACTCTGGGCATATCTGAAGTTTAAGCAAACATTGTTTTTATTATTATTTAATACAAAATTAAATTTAAAAAATAACTGGGGTTGCTGTTTATCACAAATTTCCATGGTGCAAAGAATCTCTCCTTTTCAGTGCAAAGGTACCCCAGGTAAGAAAAAATTAATTATAACTTAACTAACAAATATAATAGGCATTCAAAGCAAAAAATGAAAACTAAGCTTATTATCTTTCATATTTAAATGCACTTGCTTTCAGAAATGTCATACTTTCCTCACCAGAGGCAGATTTTTCATCACTAAAATTTTTACTGAAAAATTGGCTCATTTTCTTTTCCTTCTGGAACCTCCTGAATGATTGTTATATACGCTTAAGGAATGAAATACGTTAGTCAGTGTTCCCAAGAAGCTAGAATAAAAATCTCAATCCCGTACCCCTAATCAGTTTATTTCTATTTCACTTTTCATAAAAATTTTACACTGGTGCAAAGTTACCTCCATGAGTGCAATGTAACCCCGTTTTACGGTTGAATAAAACCTCGATTAGTGTGGAAAAAACGCTCTAAAGCATATGTATTCTCAAAAAATTTACCGATATACTCATTTTGCAAAATTTTTACCAAAAAAATGAAATTCTTCCTCAAAATCAGATTTCTTTCGTAGCTTAATATTTGTTTTACAGCTGATTAATATGTCGATTAAGATGCTTCTAAAAATCTTGTGTTTATTTTATGGAATCTGACATTTGTCAGCTCACTCTAACATGGCGATAAACATTTATTCACGAGAAACTCTAATCAAGTTTTCCTGAATAAAATAATAAAAAGACTTAAAAAGAATTAAATTAATTAAGAAAAATCTACATTTATTTAATTTTGTCATAATTAATAACTCTCTAATTGCTTATGATAACAAGTGTTTTTGGAATTATACTGCATTTGCTATGGGTTTCTTTCCATGGCAACCGGTGCGGTTACGATTAGAATCTTTAACCATTTAATCCATCTATAGAATACATTCCAGTTAAAACAAGAAACGATAAATATTATTAAACAACTGAATAAGAATACAAAACTTTCGTATGCATCTGACATTCCATTCCTTTTTTAATCTCCATTACATATTATGCTCTGTTTTTGGCAGGTCTTCCCAAACGATCCCGAAGCCATCCTTGTGACCTGTGCTGGAAGCAGCGAAGTGTTGACAAGCCTCGCCTCTGTGAGTGCGGAGTGTTGTCGCTGGTGTCCCATGCATTATTCACGGAGGACAGTGGACAAACAGTCGGAACTCCATCCGTCACTCTTTCTTTGTGTTTGACTTGGGAGGTGTTCGCCCTCCGCTCATTTTTACTCCGGAATAATCACCGAGAGAGGAAGGCGCTGTACAGAAAGTGATTTTTCTCATTAATCACAATGGGCTGTTGATTCTTCGCGGAGCAGTTTAGACGTCTGGGGGATCTTTTAGTTTAGTGAGCCCGCATCTATCCTGGGTCTTATTCTCGAGTTTATGCGTTGTAGAATAGTAGCAGAAGAATCCAGATGACTTTTTTAAGTTCTTGTATACGCAAAGAAAAAGTAATGTAATCGCCTAAAGTTTAATTGGGGATATTTATGAATCTTTAAGTTTTACATATCCTTGGATCTGAAAAAAAAAATTAGAATTGTCTAGAATAAGGACAGCCAATTATTATTTAAATGCCCGCCAGTCTGTGAACAAGATAATTCAAAAGCAAGTCATCTTCAGTTTTACATATCCTTGAATCTGAAAAAAAAATTATAATTGTTTGGAGTAAGGTTAGCCAATTATTATTTAAATGTCCGCCAGTCTATGAACACGATAATTCAAAAGCAAGTCATCTTTAAGTTTTACATATCGTTGAATCTGAAAAAAGAAAAAAAAAATAGAATTGTCTAGAGTAAGGACAGCCAATTATTATTTAAATGTCCGCCAGTCTGTGAACACGATAATTCAAAAGCAAGATAAGTATTGTTTAGCAACGGATTCGGAAACCCTCCGCGCTTTTGCGCATGCGCCGGGCGGAGTTATTTTCATCAAAATAGGGGGGGAAGTGAAAAATGGAAGGGTGATGTTTGCATTTTACTGAGCGTGATCTAACAAAGAACTCAGGAAATGCGTTCATATGACTCATTGTCTGACACCCCTTTCCGGTGTAAAATCGTCCAAAAGTGGTAGTCTCGGAATCCGTTGTTGAACAGTACATGAAATTTGGCATAAAGTTTTATTTGTAAAACTGTAAATTTATGTGAAATTTTGAATCAAATCTGTCGGAGATTTGGTCGTTCATCGACTTATCTATTCGTATGTGAACGCGATAGTTGAAAAAAAAAACTGAATAGGGGAATTTTATTATCTGAATCTTTATTCAAAACTTATAGATCTGTCTCTATTTTTGGACTAAATCCAATATGGCTTAAACCGCTATATTGTTTGTTTATCCTTCTAAGTGTGTATGGACACTATAATTCAAAAATTTAACAAGCCAAATGAATGGAAATAGGTGACCTTGGCATCAAATTAGATCTATGTCAAACTTTGTATCTGATCGGCTATTTAGGAACCTATCTGTCAAAATTTCAAACTCTACTCACTTCACTATTGTGAAAGTTGAGGGGAGAGCGCTCCAAATTTTTTTAAAGCAATTCTTCAGGAGAAAATATTAAAAACTTGTTCTTAGACGTATTATTTGTTGGACAGAAATATTTTTCTTCTACATTCTAGTAAATTCTCTAACGTAATGCATAATTATAGTGATCTTAATATTCCATCATCCATTTTCTCAAAGGACAGAGTGGACTAGTGGTAAGGTCTCGACTTCGGAGCCGGATGGTTACAGGCCCAAAACTGGATTTCACTGAAGATCCGCCAAGCTTGTGGGCCTGGTGCGCGTAAATAAGACGTGAGTCAAACATCCTCCCACTGGTGTGATGGGAAAGTTTAGAGAGGGAGGTGCCAGCTCGAGTGTTGTCCTCGTCATCTGAAAAAGGTTCAAAATGACGAAGTTCGTACCAAAATGAACTGTTTGATTTTAAAAGTGGACTGATTACTCTTTTTTACGTTTTCAATTTGATGAAGGTAGTTGCATCGTTTGGTGTGAAACCTGAAATTCTGTCATTCGTAGTTATGTTAAAGTAAAGTATCAAAGTTTCCGTATGATGTTAGAAGGGGACTTCTGCTCAGAAGACCCGTTTTAACATCAATTTTGCTGTTCATCGCTAGATAACTAGTATACATATTACAAGAAAAAATGCTTGACCGATAGCTTTTATGGAGAAACATGGCAAAAGAGCAAAAACTAACGTTTGAAATTTCTGAAAATTAATCCGTTTCGTCATTTAAAGTACAATAGCTCTAACTCCCGAGAAGTACAGAAATAAATTTAAGATTGCCCACTAATACTAGAGCGATTATAACTAGCAAAAAGGATGATATCGAAAAAACTATAAAATGCATTCTACAAGAACACCATCCCTTTTGGCAAGAGATCCCAACCTACCCACGAAGATCTTCAACTGACCCTCAAGAAGGCTAAAATTTATTTACATCACTTTTTTTAACATTAATTTTTGTTTTTAAATCTGAATTTTTCTTGAAAGCTATTAAATTTTACATTTTATTTTCTTTTATTTGAGTTTAAATTTGAATTTATTTGCAAATAAAAAGAATTTTGAATTTTATTTGAGTTTAATTGATACTTCTGGCCTTATAATCTTTTTTTCCTGAATTTTTTAAAAATCTGAATTTTACTTAAAAACCAGTACCTTTTCAAATTTAAATTTATTTGCAAATAAATACACTTTTAATTTTATTTCAGTTTCACTGATATTCCAGGCTTTATTATCATGTTCCTTGAATTTTTTTAAAACTTTAAATCTGAATTTAACTTAGAAACGAATAACTTAAAAATTTATTTGGATTCTTTTAAATTTAAGTTGAATTGCAAATGAATTAATTTTAATTTTACGTGAGTTTTTTTGATATTCCTAGCTTATAATTATTTTTCTCTGACATTTTTTTCTGTTTTAAATCTGACTTTTACTTAAAAACGAATAACTTTAAAATTCTATTTTATTTTGAGTTTTTAAATTTAAATTGACTTACAAATAAATAAATTTTGAATTTTATTTAAGTTTTATTGTTACTCCTGGTTTTATAATAATTTATTCTCTAAAATTCTAAAACGTTTATACAGCCTGATGTTCAAAGGAAACTTCTACAAAATTTAAATTTGAATTTTTGCAAAAATTATTAATTGTGATATTTTTTGTTTGTCCACAATAGGTTCATTTTTTACTGTGAAACACATTAGAGATATCTTGGACCCTGATTTCGATGTTGTTTACAGTCCATTCGGTTTTTTTCCTCTCTTCCTGTAAAATTTTAAATATGTCAGAAGTCCCCTTTTAAAATCAATCCATTCAAATAGCTCTTCAGTTGCTTCAAAAGGAACGTTAATGTAGCTAAACTAAACTAATCTCTTTTCTAGAATATTTCCGCAATACAAGGTTTTTTGTGTTCAGCTTCGTTATATGATGAACATTAACTCTTCCCGTTATGATATTTGGTCCATAATTTGGAACAGATTTATAAGTTTGCCGTGAAGACTAAATACTAAATATCATCCATTTGTCTCGTAACTGTTTTTAGTTATCGATTTTAACTTCAATTACAACATACTTACGGACAGACACATTCTTCATGTTGAAGGTTTAATGCTCAAAATTTTATCCAGATCTACAAATTTAGTTTATTGACCAGATACCAAATTTGCGTTACCCAAAGTAACCAGATACCAAATTTCTTCCATCGATATCCTTCCATTTTTGAGTAAACGCTTTCGCAAACACACAGATAGAGAGAAGAAAAATTCCAAAAATGTATTTTTCTGATTCACGGAAGTCCCAAATTTTGATATTTATTAAAATCTTCAACTATGTTTTTCTGACGACTATAATGCTTTCTGTTTTAATGAGAAAGTGAACAGAACAACATCAAAAAATGAAGATAACTAATTGAATTCAGATAAAATCGACAGCGTTTATACAAAAAAGGATGTCCCACAAAGGAGTCCCTCATTTTAAAATTAAATAATGCGACAACGGAGATCGATAGAAGAATGAAACCAATGGTATGTTTATTCAGAAAACCGTAAAGATCCGACACAGAAGTTTCAGAATTAGTTACAAAAATTGCCAGCAGTCGGCGCTGTACGCAGTAGTCATAGTACAGAGTCTGAGAAAAAGGTTATAAACAGTTCTTCGCAAGCAATCGTTGCAATCGTATCAAAAGATATTCAAAATGTACACTTTCTGCAGCACAGAGATGGCGCATACTGAGAATTAAATGTTCAGTCATCCTCTATAATGTGTCAAGGGAAATTGAAGAGCATGCCTCACAGGTCAACTCTTGAAGCTCGCCTAGTGTTGCAAGATTGTTCCTGAGAGTCATTGCTTTGAAATATTCCACATTTACTGAAAGATGAAAGGATTGGCCTCCATACTAACCTGATCAGATCACACCTCCTGCGACTACTTCTTATCGGACACATTGAAGAACATTCTTTTCCGGATAATCCTACAACATTGGACGAGCTTCAAGAGTTGATCTGTGAGGCATGCATTTACTTCTATTTCCGTTGACACACCACAGAGGGTGACTGAACATTCCATTCCTGGCATGCGCCATCTCTGTGTTGCAGGAAGTGTACATTTTGGATCGATTTTGATGCGATTGCTTGCAAAGAACAGCTTATACCCTTTTTCCTCAGACTCTGAACCACGACTATTGCGTACAGCGTCACCTGCAGTGGCGGATTTTGGCAATACTAGACTACAGGCGCTAAATTGTTTTGAGGCCCCACCTTCTATCCAGTGTCGTAAATTCCATGTTGGCTTAGCAGTGCGATGTGTGTCGAATAGAATTTGAGGCCCCTCAGGATCTTGATGAACGAGGCGAACACCTCTAGCACCTGTGCGAAAAACCGCCACTGGTCACCTGCTGGCGATTTTTGAAACAAATTCAGAAACCTTTGTTTCAGATTTTAACAGCCTTCAGAATAAACAAACCATTGGTTTCAATCTTCTATCGATCTCCATTGCCGAGTTATTTAATTTTAAAATGAGGGACTCTTTGTGAGACTTAGACTTATACTTAGATAGATTTATTTGTTAATTAATTCATTTTTGATAAATTTCCAGTAAAGACAGTCAGGACATGCTGAAAAAAAGAGAATCCACACGTACATCAAAGCAAAAAGGGAATACAGAGTTTTGTATTCATCAAAGAGTTTATGAATTCCAATTACAAGATTTTAATATAGCACTCATTCTGGTCAAAACAGTTATGAAAAATCAACCTTCAGTGTAAAGGCGTTGAAAGTTCATGAATGGAGCTGGTGTCTGAAAATCTTTCTCGATACAAACCACCGCTGTCCATCAGTTTCCACTGAGTGCCCCATGCTCATCTCAGAATGGGTCTACAACTCCATTGTACTTTCACTACGGCTTTGAATGAATAAATATTGCTGTATTATTCACTTTCATTTTAGGTCAAAGAACGCTCTCCAGCAAGCACACTTGAATTTATACCGATAAGTTCCTATGTAATACTGTATAGTTTTGGAGTGGCTGACCTACCATTAAAGTTTGTCGTCGGAATCCCTTCGAATCACTTGTATAGTTAAACACAAATAAAACGTTCAAGACGTTTCCGCCTACATGTGTTTATACAAATGTGACTTGTTTTCGCACTCTTGACTTACTCTTAAACTTTGTCGGAATACTTTCGAATCACTCTGTACAGATATCGCACATAAGATGATACAAAACGACAAGGTAACAAACACAGTCATTAGGGGACGAACACATTAGTTTTACTGGCTCCCTCCCCGGTAATTTAGTAGTAAATTCTGTACCAGCTCGTATTCAGACGGAAAAATCTTCTAGTACAGCAACTATACCAGCTTATCTTCAGAGGTAAAAATCTTCTGGCACAGCATCTGTGCCGCCCCGCATGCATAAAAAAGAATCCTGGTAGAACTTCAGGTGGAAAAATCTTCTGGTATAGCACTATACCAGCTCGTATTTTAAAAAAAAAATTTCTGCAGCTCGCATCAGCTGGTGCTTCCGTTTCTTTGTGAATAGGAGCTGGCCCAAATTCTGTGTCAACTCGTATTCACAAAGAAAAATCTTCAGTTCCATTTCTGTGCCTGCTCCTATTCAGGAAGAAAAGTTTTCTTCTGTGTTACAAAAATCGTCCGGTGGCTGTACGATGAAAGCAGTCCAACAAGCTGGATATTTGAAAATGGCGCTTTATTCCAGGAATATTCTAAAAAACACAAAGCACAGAAGACAAGAGAAACACAACTTGCACAAATTAGCAACACAAGCAGACAGGAAATCACTAATAATAGCAGTAATAGCATAAACAATAGCGCTCAGCCTCTAACAGCTGACCAACTCTCAATGCGAAGAAAATTCCAAAGAGATTATTCACACGGACTATAGTTCGAGTATTAATACCCTTTTTCGACAGGATGTGACTTGACATGGACACATCTAGAACAATCCCTATATTTCCGTTCCTAATAGAGATAGGAAGATAATTCTCGTATTTTCCAGGACCTTATTTTTCGCCAAGTCGACAAATCGTTGCCAAGTTCAGGGGCCATGGGCTTGACCTCCCGATAGTTAGTGAGAACCTCTGTAAATCTCTCTTTCTAACCATAAGACTAATATGGCAGGAAAGCGGCATTACAGTTTTGTAACAGGTGCATCACGTATACCATTTTTAAGGAAAAGGTTAACTGAATTAAAATAGAAGTATTTTAATTCAATTGCATTTTCAGAGTCAACTGATATAACTAAACTGGAATTCGCACAAACAAAATGAATACAACTTCCTACATAATTTTTATGTAAACACTATCTGTGGGCCCTCGCGTTGCACGGGCTATCCCGAATAATGTGCCATTCCCTGGTGGAGAGAAGTGTGGTCACGTGAGGCCTTGGGATCCATATTTTTTATATGCTCGCCTCCGTTTTTTTCCAACAAATAGTATCACTTACTTTCTCCAACAAACTTAAACATTCTTTCAAATCTAGCCTTTTTATTACTTTATCTTCATATCCCCACCTCCGGTTTATTTTTTCTACAAATATTGTCACTAACTTCCCCCGAAAAACGTAAATCTCCTTTTGAATACTATATTGTTAAATTAAAACTTTTAAATCTAGCCTTTTAATTACTTTATAGCTAATAACCCAGGTTTCCTTTGATACACATTTTTTTACATGCCCACCTCTGTTTTTTTCTCTACAGATTTTGTCACCAAACTTCTCCAACAAACGTAAATCTGTTTTGAATCGTATCTTGTTGGATTCAAACTTCCAATTCTAGCCTTTTCACTACCATAAAACAGTATGGCTTGAATGAAAAAGCGACAATTCCAATGTTTGTAAATTAAAACAGGGTAGCATAATATTTTGTTCTGCTAAAGAAAAAAATAAAACGTAATAAGAAACGATAAACGATTAATAGTACACCAAACTCATAAATTAAACACCAGAAACATATATTTTCTCCATGCCAGTCTTTGAATAATAATGGAGAAAAAAATATATGGATCAAAATGAATAAATATTTCCCCCAACGAACGTAAATATCTTTTCAAATCTAGTCTTATTATTATCTTAGAACGGTAAAGTTGCTAAATGAAACACCATACGACAAAAAAGAAAGAAAGAATGCAGGAAAACTTTTTTCCTCCGATGTTGATAAATCAAAACTCGGAAGTTCCCAAAAAAGAAAAAAGAAAACCTGTTATATAAACCAGATGCAAGAACATCAGTTGTGACAGACTAGAAATAGGAGCTGCCGATAGATGACAGGACAATATTTCATTCATTCTGACGTTTTTAATTAATATCATTTTAACTAATTGAATTTAAATGGCCAAAATGGATTATTTCCCATCTTTTGGTACTTTCGGCGCACTTCTGCTTTGAGCGGTACGTGAGAAGATAGCCGGACATAGGTGCACAGATGCATGCACGTCGAATTTTAATAAGATAGATTTATGGCTATCTAACTATTTTATAAAATAATTAGATAGGGAGAGATAAGTAATATTAGATAACTATTTTATAAATTAATAGCTAGGGAGATATTATGTTTTAATAACTATAATAAATACAAGTATTCGATTTCTGTTCATTTGAAATAAAAAAATCATCAAATTAAATAGTGTTTGGATAAAAGATTATTAAGATCTAAAAGACAACACAAGATTGGGAAAAAATGAAATTCCTTTTCCATTATTTTTAGCTTAATTTTTACAAAATTAATTTTAAAAATTAAAAAATATTTTCTTAATTTAAGGAGGGAGGATTTCGGAGTACTTTTAATCTTAGAATAAATTAAAAACTTTCATTAAATTTCAAAATGATTTCATTACGCATAATTTTCTCTTACACTAGAGAAAATTGCTTTTCAAAATTAAAAGCTGTTAAATTCGATTACTAAACTTAAGACAAAGTGCGCTTTTAGCATTCCTCCAGAATGCCAGTGCAACAAAATGCAAAAATAATCGCAAAAATTAATTAAATATTCGAAACTTTAAGGTTTCTGCCTTTTATGTTAGTTTTAACTGTAGTTTAATGTAATCTTTATGTTGTAATTCATATACGTGTACTAAGTATACATATATCTTTGTGGTATGCTTTATATACAAAGATGAAAGTAACTGTAACTGTTAAAAAAAAATTCGAACTTGAGATTCTGAAGAATCAATATGTAATTAATGAATAATTCATTCTCCATTATTGAAAAAGAAAAAAAATATCCTGTAAGAAATATTTCAGGGATAATTTGATATTACACAGCAATGAGTGTAGCATTGCCCTAGTAAATTAGAAATGGGAATTTTTTTTATATAAAGAGTTAATAAAGCTTTCCTCAAGAGTTTAACACCTTAACAGATTTATTTTCTTGTTATCTAATAAGATGACCCCTCCTGTTTTGGAAAGAGGCTGTCGTTTTCATTCATCTAAGAAGGCATAGAATACTTGAGATGCTTATGGATTCTAATTTTTGTGTCAAATTATTAAGCTAATTAATGATTAAGTTTTAGTTTATAAGCCTAAAAATAAGATAATTCGATGCTCGTACGACGGTTAAGGAGTTAAAATTGATAGTAAGGAAAATGGATGTCCAATCTGAATTCTTATACAAATTCTCTTTCAGAATGGTTTAAAAATGATTTCATCATAAACGGTATAAATGATCGACCTTCCCAATACAAGAATCATGAATGAAGAATTTATAAAATTTGCCTCAAAAGTTGAAAAAATAGAATGAAAAAAAATCAACAGCCAATAAAATTTACATTTTCACCAATCTGTTGGGTAATTATGCAAAGATAAGAGGAGTGAATACCTCAAATTGATCACATATCACTTTCTCAAAAAGACAAAACATTTTATTTAGCCCCTGCCCCCCCCCTCTCCCCCACTGCTGAAGTCAGTAGACAATCATTCTCACTCCAAAAAACAACATTTGGCAAATGTATTCATTTCCCCTATCTGGACAAAAAGGAAAGAAAAAACATCTTTCTTCATTTTTAGCGCATCAATGAAACATTAGGGGGTTGACACAACTACCCACCCACACATTAGCTGTTGCACCTTACTGAAAAACCCAATTTGATTTTAAATTTGGTTGCATAGAAATTTTGCCCAAAAACATAGTTGACTTCGTGATAATTAATAGAAATTTGCTGGTGACTTTAAAAAAGATAGTGTACAAATTTGATGTCCAATCATAATTCTTATTTATTTTTATTCAGAATTATGTATTTAAGAAAGATTTGATCATAAGCAGATGAATGATCGACCTTCCCATTACAATAATCATGCATGCAGAATTAATAAAATTCTTCCCAAAAGTTGAAAAACTAGAGTGGAAAAAAATTAACAGCCAATCTCCGAATACAATTCACTTCTTCATCAATCTGTTGGGTAATTATGCAAAGATAAGAGGTTTGAATAACTCAAATTTATCACATGTCACCTTGTCAAAATGACAAAAATTTTTGTTCAACCACTTTGCCGCCATCTCACTGCTAAAGTTAGCAGGCAATCATTCTCACTCGAAGAAACAGCATTCGGCGAATGTATTCATTTTCCCCATCTGGAAAAAAAAAAGAAAAGAAAAACATCCTTCTTCATTTTTTGCGCATTAGTGAAATATTAGGGGGGTGATGCCACCTCCCCCCCCCCCTACACACACGCATTAGCTGTTGCACCCTACTGAAAAGTCCAGAACAGAAAATAGAATAAGCAAGGTTGGAGGGGTGCGCAAGCAACATCAACGCCTAAATCGTAGGCGTTATTTTCTTCTCGAGTGAAAAAAAAATTGAGTTTCAAATCTATTTTCCGTTCCGCGTTCTCAGGCAAAGTGCTGCAACTAGCGACCCCTGGTGACGTAATGAAGCAGTAATAATCTAGGTCGTTTGGGCATCGGATCTATTATTCTGTCGTTTTGACTGTGGATTCGGCACGGAAGATTTACTGTTGGGAACTAACTCCGGGAAGGAAAAAAAGGAGTCGAGTTAAAACTTTCAGCGATGGATATCAAACTACTTTTTAGGCAGGGAGAGGAAGTGAATCAAAAGTATCTTAACAGAGATTGTTTTTCAAAAATTTTGTCTAGTGTCAGTTTCGTATCTTGTTGTTGCTGTTTTTGTTCCATAAAATATGAGATTTTCTGGATTTGGCAGTAATTTTTAAAAGAAAATGGCTGATGGATGGTTTTTGACTGAAATAAGGCTTCTAGACTTTGGTGGATATTTCCCATGACTGATTTTCGGAATTTACGAACATAGCCGATTAATGAAGCAAAATTATAATCACATGCTATATGTCAAGTGGCTGCGTCAGTTTAATTTAGAAATCCATTAGCATCTTGCGGGAGGAAAACGTACCACAAGGTCGGACAATGCGAATCAATTCAGTTTTCCATCTATCCCACCTGTGGTCATGATCTATGGTTTGAATAGTTCTACCATAGATGTCTCCCGCTCAAAACTCCATAATAATAAATTCTTACTATCTCATTCCAAAACATTTGCTACTTTTTATTTGATTCGTTTCTAGTTATTGTTGTTTTTTAGTTATTTATTTTGTCACCTCTGACCTCTTAGTCACCTCTGGTACTATAGTCCAGTCATTAGGTGTTAAAAAGGAATGATTCAAATCAAATTCTGGTGGAGTCGTAATTTTTTGTTCCTATATGTTTTTTGGGGTGCTGATTACGAATCTGAGGTTTCCCACCAAAACTTTTTGTTGGAATTTTTGTTATAGCCAAAAAACATGAAAAAAATGGACCTTCCCCCGGTTTTTTGCTTATAACTCAAAAACTATCAGCATTTTTATAGTATCATCATATATTAAAATAATCTGCACAAAATTTCCTACAATTTATGTTTGTACTATTTTTTCGTTACGCATACCGTTTAAGTGCTATAACTGGTTGAAGTTTGGCGAATATTTGACTTGCCTTCTAGCTCGACTTGAACAACGAACCATCCAATCTGTATGCACGAAATTATCTATCTTACTAAATAAATTCCTACTTAATTAATATACTTTTTCTATCGTAAACCTGTTTGCTCAAATAAAGATTTTATCAGTTATATTAAGAGTATACTTGCATAATCTGCACAAAATTCCTTCTAAATCTTTCTACCCCTGGTATTACCTGGCTTTCGCGGTTGTGAAGTAAACAACAGAGTAAATATCACGAATTTTTTAATAAGTTAGGAGGCTTAAACATAGCCCTGTTACTGTCCCCTACCTGCTCTTGGTATCAAAAGAATCGAAGGAAATAATTTTAATACTGTGAAATTCAAAAGAAATGACAGAGTGCAACCACCAGCTCTAATAAGTGATGCCATCAAGGTGCATGATGAAAGTGTATCTATCAACCCTACAATGCTTTTCCAGATAATTTATATTACAAATCAATCGGATGAAGAACTAGAGGACGTCTTAACATATGAACTATGTCCCTTTCCATTACCTCTGTTTGATGAAGCTGTATTGCGAAAAGGCACGAAACCCTCTTTATGCAAAGCTTTCAAGCCATGTACAAGGGATTTTAATGCTGAAAGCGGTGTGTATATTATTGATGGAGGATACTTGCTGCACAGAGTCATTTGGAAAAGGGGTTCAACTTTTTCATCAATTTGTGATAATTATGCGACATAAGTTCGTACAAAGTACAAATCAACTGCTCTAGCATTTTCGATGGATATCCTGAAAATGAAAAGTGGGAGCACAGAAACAAATGTCGAGCGAAGTAATGTTTGATGAAACGATGATACGAACTGTTTCCTAAGAAAAAATCCTGGCCAATCCGAAGAACAAGGATAGACTCATTTCCATCCTGATGAACAAGTTCTCCTTAATAAACATGACATACAAGAAAGCAGACGAAGATGCTGATTGTTTAATTGTCAAAGCTATAGCTTTGGCCCCAACTAATCCGTCTGTGGTTGTCATAAGTGAAGATATCGAACTTTTTGTCATCTTAACTGGCATTTGTTATTTTGACAACGTATATTTCCTAAAACTAGGAAAAGGAAAATCGCTGAAAGGATATTTTCTCCTCACACAGTTTTAGAAAAAACAATCGACGACAAGATTTTATTCATACATGCCATGCGCGGATGTGACACCACATCAGCTCTTTTTAATTATGTTAAATTGAAGTTTTTGCAGACAATAATGATCTCCTCAAAGTAATTGAAATTTTTAAGAACCCTGATATGGTCCCTGAAGCTGTTGTGGATGTAGGGAACCTCTTTCTTGTGGCATTGTATGGCTACCCAATAACTATCTCCGATACACCATCCTTGAATAATGTTTGCTACAAGTGTTTCATGAAATCTTCATTTAACAAGAGTAACAACATGGCTTCGCTTCGCAGCTGCCCACCAACATTCCCTAAAAGTTTACTATCAGATCCAGCACTGGCTTGTCAATAAAAAGAGTCCTGAAGACTGGGGTTGGGAAAGAACAAACAGTGAGCTCCAACCTGTCAAAACTCTGAAGTCCCCGCACCTGACTCTATCCTGTACGCATAAGATTTCCTGCAAGTGTAAGAAGAGGTGCGCAGGAAATTGCAGCTATAGGAAGGACTGTTTTGTTCAGTGTTGTATCCTCACTGTTGAGGCAACTGCAATAACAGAGGGATTCAAGTAATTAATAGTGATAAGGATAATAATGGTGAACCAATACTGCCCGATGATTTAGTTGAGGCGTCTTTATCTTTGCATGTGGAGGAAGACACAGGTGATCTTTCAAAAGATATTGGACCATAAGCTTCAAAGCGACCAAGATAAAGTCAAGAGATTGTGTAATGTATGCAGATACTAAGATCACATTTATGACTGTAGTTGTATTATTATTAAGTTATTATGACTTTTAAAGTTTAGAATGCTACTTTTTTTCATGTCATTTTTTTTCTTGGTTACTATATACTAAATTATTCAAATTAATTAATAGGAATTATTAAAGTTTAATTAAAAACCACACTAAGTACTTTTAGTTGTTTGTAAATAACATTTATTGTGAAAGTGAATTTAAATTTCCATCAACATCAGCCTTTTAGAGGTAATCAAGGAATTTTATTCATAACTAGCACTTATGTCCGGCGTTGCTCGGGACTAAATTACTTTCATATCTAATATAACAGATGAAAAATTTATTTGAAAAAGGAACATTATGGTAGAAAAAGTGTATTAAATAAGTAAAGTGTATTAATAGCAAGATAGTAAATTTTAGTGCATACAGATAGAAAGAATTGTTATTTCTCAAGCCATGCTAGCAGGTAAGTCAAACTTTAGCCAAACTTCAACCAGTTATGGCGCCTAATCGGTACGCGTAAAGAAAAAATAGTATAGACATAAATTGTAGGCAATTTTGTGCTGATTATTTTGATATATGATAATGCTATAAAAAAGCTGATAGTTTTTGAATTATAAGAAAAAAACTGGAAGAAAGTACTTTTTCATGTATTTTTGGCTATAACTAAGATCCCAACAAAAATTTTTGGTGGGAAACCTCAGATTCGTAATCAGCACCCCAAAAAATATATAGGAGCAAAAAATTACGACTCCACCATAATTTGTTTTAAAAAACTTCCTAATGACTGGACTACTAGTGCATAACGTTTTATCATTTACTGTTGCACTCATTCTGATTAAAAGTTCTCGGCACTAACACTCTAATAAAATCTAATGTCAGCCAGTCCTAGATGTCTTTCACGGACATTAGCCAGAAGTTTGTAAACAAAACGCACAAACCAATTCGCACACAAAAAATTGACAGGCGATTGCCATTGTAACGTGAGGAGAATAAGATTAATAATAAATAATAAGCATGACATAAATAATGCTCATGATAAAAGTGTCTCGGCACTAACACTCTAATAATATCTAATGTCAGCCATTCCTAGATGTCTTTCACGGACATTAGTCAGAAGTTTGTAAACAAAAC
>BGPR01031210.1:0-18181 GCA_013235015.1 Araneus ventricosus | reverse complement strand
TAGAAAATTTCAAAACATATTCACAAATATATCAGAATAACAATTGAGTGATTCTAACATTGAACCGACTTTCTAATTTATGCTTCTAATGAGAAGCTAATTTAAATGTGTTCGAATTTTTCCAGCTACTTTACTATACTATAAGTAATAGGCATTTTCATGACAAAATTACAAGTTTTTATTCCTGTACATAATATATATTAAATATCTTTCCCGCAGTTTCAAGTTGGTGTGTATTTTTAGCAGCTATAAGTGCATAGCATTTCAAATTATTAACGTTCTATTTCATTGGAATATTCCATGTATATTTTTAAGAAGTCTTAATACAAGAACAGCCTATTATTTTAATTCTATGTTCATTTTCAAAATGGGAATTTTAAATAATTTGTTATCAATACTATTGTTAGCAATATCTGAACACCACAAACACTTTCTAATTTTCACATATATTCTATGAGTAGCCTTCTTTCAAGACAGGATATTTGTGCTAAAAATGCAGTTGAATCAAAGACGTTATTTAGAATTGTTTTTCTGATTTAATACTTGAAAAAAATGTTTCGTATCAATTCAGAGTTTCATAACATTCAAAATATCAAAAAGTAAATTGTTTCAATTTATTAATATTTTTAAAGTTTTATAGGTAGTTAATTAAAAAAGTTAAAAGTGAATAACATTTTCGAAAAAGTCGTTCCCATAGATAATCGTCTAGAAAATCTAATAACCATGTATTTCAGAAGAGTATGGCTTTGAGTACTAGAGTTAAACACGATATTCTTTGTCTGTGAGTTGAATTTGGAAATTTTGATTCTTTGTAAGAGTGGAGAATGTTTGAATTTTTCTTCTTTACTGATATTTTTATGAATGTATTTTGCCGGAAGGATAGTAAATTTTCAATCAATCTTGTTATCGGTATTATGTTTTTTTTTTTATTTTGCTGTTTACATATCTGGTTTGTCTTATGGTCAGGGAAATTTCGGGCTACGAAGAGGCTTTGGTTAGACTTAAGTCAAGCCTCGTACAGAAAAATTTCCCAATTTGTTTGATTCCATTTCGAATTTAGTCTATAGCCCTTTAAAAAGTGGAATACAATGGATTCTGTGGCTGTTTAATTCGATTACATCAGAGTTTATTTTGTGGTTTTTACTTTCTTTGAATTATCATTGACTTCCTTTGTTTGTTGTATGCAACGGCATATTGCGCGCTACATAAACATTGTTTAAATTTTACAATGTATGTTTAAATTTATTTTTAAATTTGCTTTATTTACTAATTTAACTTATTTGATTATCTTTATGCTATAACTGTAATACATAATAATGAACTTTAGAATGGGTACCTATTGTCTTGAATGCGCGAATTAAGTCACCCGACTGCCCGTAACCTCCCATCAGAACTTCACGGATCAATTCTGCTGCACTTCATTCAGTATCCGTCGTCTGGTTTCGCATTCTAAGATAACTCAAGATTATGATTAGCGCCGCGAGCACTTTAACAGCAGTCGCAAGTTAGTTAGGCCTTGTTAGTTTTATGTCCACCGGTAACTTCCGCTGAAATACTCTATCTATGGATCATTCTGACTGTAGGTGTGTCAACCATGAAATGGCTTTCACTTTCTGAAGTTATTGATCTTCCTAATGATAATCCAGAAACGAAATGTTAGTCTCTGTAAAATGTAAATATTAAATGGGATCAATAATAGTACAAAGGATTGTTGGTTGATTGCTTGCTTTTTCGGAACAAAGAGCCCTTTAAACAGCTTTGCGGTTTCAATTTCTAATCATATTTTTTAAAAAAATTAAATCAGATTTCATATTATTCAGAAATAAATACAGTAAGGATGCTTTATTTTATTACAAAGATAATAATTATCTTTTTCTTCATTCTCAAGTTTTTTTAAATCTTCCATCTTTAATGGATCAGTAGTACAGTCGCAAGTTCGAGACGTGATTCCAACGAGAATCTGTCGTATATATGGTCATATAGTATACGTACTGTACGTATATCTCTCGTTAGAGATTTAAGATTTATACAATATGTATATTGTCTGCGATAAAATCAAGTGAATTTAAATATTTTGCCAGGAATACAAATCTGTTCACTACAGCATGATGGGAAGATAAAACCGAAGCGCGATAATAACCATAACATTTTTGACCCATATTAATATACCAAATAATGTGCCTTACTACTAATGGGAGTGAGGTATTGATTAAACTGAAAAAACTACGCGATTATTAATTTCTTAATTCTTATGAGCATCTGAGTACGTAGTTCTTATGAGCAGCTGAGTTTTTCTTCTGCAGAGTCGCGCTCTGCAAAATAAAAATCTGTGAGTCTTGATGTTGCCAATCTACTACCATTTAGAAATTAAAAAAGAAATAAAAACTTTTGCTGTAATTTACATTTTTGAATCCTTCTTATACAGATTATCCTTCTTTTCTCCAGAGCGCGATTCTTCCAATAATTGTAGTGTTCCTACACAATAACAAAGGCTGTTGCTAAAAAATATTAAAAATATGTTATAAGTAAAACTTTAAATGAATTCAATTAAAATTTTATTAAAACACACTTTTATTCGTTAGTTAGTTAAAGCATCCTCTTTTTCATTAATTGTAAGAAAGTATTTTTTTATATGAATTATTTTTTCGACTTTTTAATCATCAGATTTATTGTTTCTCAATCTCATTGCGGTTGGCGCTACTGTTAAGGAATCATAAAGTATTTAAATTAATGATTAACTGATAATTAAGCACTGAAAATATTAGCATTTGTTCCATGGCGCACAAAATTTATATATTTTAATGCATCAGGAAGTGAATACATAATTCTATCTTTAGAAACATGAAACAATTTTAATAAAAGTGTTTAATAATAAATTTAATAAAGATAGATTTTAAAAACGCACTTTTATAAGTTAAATAAAGAGTGAAAATTTTTAATTGAATAATTGCCCAATTTTTACTTATTAATTTATAATTCACTTTTATAAATATTATAAACTCTTGAGATTAAGGTTTTTGAATTTCACTACCAGGTGGTACAACGAATATAGAATTAAAATGTAATTAATTTAATTGATTAACAGAAAATTTTCTGCAAACGCAAAAATAACGTATTGTCATGGAGAATACACAATTGTACAAAATTTTAGAACTGTAGTACATCGGATACTGAAAGAGGTATCGATTGCAAAAATTAAATTTTTACAAACATGAAACAAGACAGGTTAAATAAAAAAAAGCATCAAACCTTAATTAATATAGATATCGAAACCTAACTGATTTCCTTTCTAAGAAATTGGCATGGGTATTTTTGTCGATGGCAATTCTATTATTTACATTGGGGAATATACTTTAATATAAAGTACACCGAAAACCCAATTTTCACAATCATCTCAAGAAAGTCATACCTTTTTTATTACTTTGAATTAATATTTTTTTGTAGTGATTAAATTTATGCTTTCATTCTTTTCGATTTTATATGTAAATATGCTATTAAGGGACATACAACTCTTAAACCTCGAAAAAATAGTGCAAAACTGTCAAATTCTATGCATTATTTCTCTGAAAACATGCAATTCTCAAACTCACTTTTTTTCTAGAAAAAAATATGTTCTTTCTCTTATAGTACACACATTTTCAAAAATTCGTATTGGTAGGCATTTATTTGAGAGAGTAATAAATATGGGTATAATTTTTGGAGAAAAATCTGATAGCCACCGTGAGCTCATGATTACGGATAAAATATTTATCTAAACACAATATTTTGGGTATCTATATAATCCAATCAGTCTGTTTAAGAAATAGAACATCAATTTATTAACATTTAAATTGTATTTCTATTTTGTAAACCAATTTAAAATAAAAATATTTATAATTTCAACTTTTCTGACCACCCCAAAAACTCTTATTTGGAGAAATACGTGCAAAAATGTGGTTCAATTTTTAGAACATAGCAACATACACATTCGGTAACATTTTATGTAAAAATGTCCAATAGTTCTTGAGAAATCGTGCGCGCAATATAAAAAAAAAACACATTTTGAGATATAGCGCATTCAAGATACGGCCATATCCAATGTTTACGTTGAAGATCCGACACATTTTCCTTCATAACTTTCATAATGAACTTTTTTTAGCGAGGATTGTTTGAATACAGGGAAATAATATATATATTTTTTCATAAAATTGAAAAATTTCGAGGTTTAACAGTCTTAACCGGTCTGACGTTATTTTTATTATTCTTTAATTTTAATTTGTCTTTACATTTTAATCATGTGTTTAGGACGTAACAGTAAAATATGTTTCTAGCGCTTTGAAACGGAAGACTCCAGTACAGCGAAGAATTCATTCATTGGATTAGACGTAGGATTAAAACTGTTATGGAAGGCATTAATTGGTTGAGAGCTATCGTAACGCATCTATGTAGTTTAAACACTTCAACTGACGGTCAATTCATCTTTTTACTTAAAAAACCTTATCTCCTGTTCCTGATTTATAAAGCTTTTTATCTGAAAAATTATTTATTTCCATTATTAACTGTGTTTCACAAATAGTTAATTTAAAAGAAAATGATTTCAACTTTAGTTTCAGAAAAGGACACGAAATAAATTTCAACTTTCATTTAAAGACGCTTATGCGCTTTTTTTAGTTCTCGATTAAGTATATCAAATCAAAAGACTGACAAGCAAATGAAGTGAAAAATCTGAAACTTTAAGCAACAGACGTTGGAAAATACATTTCACGTAAAACAAAAAGACTTGGAATTCACACATGGCGATCTAACATGCAGTAATAAATTGTTCTTGCATATGAATTAAAGTTTTCAAAATTCAGAGCTCTTTCGCAATCGAAATAAACTTTTTATACTTTTGACAGCAATGTAATGATAATATTATTTGAGAACTAGGAAGAAAAAAGAGAAGAAAATGAAATGAATGAAAGTTTTGACTGTTTAATATGCTAAATTATTTATCGTAACATTAATGACGATTTTAAATATATATGACTAAAACTAAAAGGCATTTTCAGGTAAATATACTAGAAGGTAATGCGTAAAATTTGTATAACTTTTAAGAAAGTATTATAGTCTGTTCGATTTTTTTTCTATGCATATCCTACATGAAAATAATAAGATAAAAACAATTTTTAAAAACACTTTTATTATTACGCTACACCAAGACTTTACTTATTTATTTTAATTATTTCTACATTTCTGTTATAATTCATTTACCAGGCAGCACCACTGGCATGTAATCAAATTTTAATTATATTTATTGATTGATAACTAAGTCATAAAATTATCAAAATCGTGCTCTACCCTCTAGATTGCACAACTGTTATAAAATTTCAACAATCTAGCACACCAGAACGGGAGTTTCAAATCAATTATACAATTCCATCGCGTCAAAGATAAGCAAATTAAGTTAAATAAAAGTATTGAAAACCCAATTTAATTTTTTGGCCGCAATAAGCGTTTCTGAAATAATCGCATGAAAGGAGAAGAATGGGCAGTCAAAAGAATGCGCGAGTAAACATTTTTTTAATTATGACTCAAAATTCTTTCGATTCTAAGTTGAGTATTAAGCTCTAAATCTTAACCCGAGAGAACGAGCGCCTCCTTAGCGAACGCTAAAACGCGCGGTTGGTCATAGAATGACCCCAAACTGAAATTCAACCCTGCTCTGTTCAAATCATTATGTTTTTAATTGGAAAAATAACGCTTTTGACTTTTAGACTTTAAGGATATTGTGCTTAACACAAATCAAATTTTCTCCATTATTATCCACTAACAAAGCACGGATTTCTAGAGGATTCATATTTAGTGCATAGATTTTACGTGAAAGGTTTGGTACGCATTTCTCGATAAATATGTTTTTTCACTGTACAATTATCTGTATCATGCTATCGTTGATTAATAACTCTCAAATCCTCACAGGGCTTGTTACATCCTTCGCTGGTCCTTTTGTCTCAGGTAAGAGCAACATAATATTATGACAACGAATATTCTGCCTAAATATTGTTTTCCTCCTCTGTACGGCATTTTCTGATGAAAGCCATTCCAAGTTATTCACATCTTCATTTCCAGAATCTCTGTCATCCTCCGATTCTGTATCATGTTCGATGAAAATTTCATAATTTAAAAAAAAAATCTCTTCTGAAACGTCCTCAGGTCCATTGTGAAAGTCTAGTTCTTCATCAGCTTCAACTTCGGCAAGCAGTTTATGTTAGTGCTCCATTTCGTTTTCGTATTGAGTCGGCATTGTGAGAAACAGGTAAATACTTCAATTTGGCAATTAAAACAACGAGCTGACCGTATCATCTACGTGAAATAACTGGTCTGAGGAACAAACGGAAAGACGCGCGTGGTCATTCAATAACCCCAGTAACTGGCCAAACGTGTATTAGGGGACGAAAAATTTCGGAAATACTTTCTAAATACATAGAAAAGGCAGAGGGGGGTGACTAACTCAGCTACTGATAAGAAAGGAATGAAAAGGGCTTTCCGAGGGCTTGGGATCATAAAATGACCCCCGCGCGTCCTCTCGGGTTAAATAATCCAGTTTTCCTGTCAACTGACCTATTGAGATGGAAGCCGTATAATGTCAAATGTCAACTTTAAATGATAATTGGAAAAAGCCTTCAAGATGGACTCAAAGCTCGACTACCTCGTCATCTGCATCCTAAACTAAACAAAATATGCAATAACTAGAAAAAAATTAAATTAATATTTACGACTTTTGTGTTATTGAATGATGTACATGAAATAATGTATACAATCCATAGGTGTACCTCAAATCAACTTTAGAGGTTATTTTCTTATCAAACACCATATATATTCGAAATCGAAAGGGGTGAAAAAGGTAGAAAAGAGAAAACCGATTGAACGATTCATTCAGCAAAAAGCATTCGAAAATAAGCAAAGTTTTTCAAATTATGTATTGTAATACCAAACTTATTACATATGGAAAACATTTTATATATTTTTTTGAAAAAATATTATTCGCCAATAAAATGAATTTATCACACTGGATAAATGAATTTGAATGACTCAATTTCTAAATGTATTGAATAAAAAATCAATTTTAATAAAATTATAGACTATTTTGTAACCAAAAAATACCGAAATAGGGGAAACAAAAATGTCAAGATATATGAAAAAAGAATTAACATGTGAAAACAAGAAATGGCTTTCAATAAATATTCATGGTTATCATTCATAATTAATATTCTTGGAAGAAACTCCGGGTAATTCATAAATAGATATCAAGAAATTACATGCAGCGTTAATCGTTCACCCTTTTTTCTGTGAGGAGCTTGATTATGTGGTAGCTGATTACGAAAATCATCGTAATGAAATTTTTGATGCATATTGTTTGAGCAAATTATTTATAGTTTATTGAATGTAACTAAAATATGAACTATGAAATATCCGCTTTGGAAAGACACGCATGAATAAATTTTTCATCGATATTTAATAATTTTATTTCATCGATACATGCATTAAAAATGAAAATTTTATTAATTTTAAATTATTTACACCATAAAAGAATTAAGAAATGGAAATATATTTTCTCTCGGTACGTCATAAATGAAACTTGTTTAAACTTTGTGTTATGCAGATATGGAAAAATGAGTGTTGACTTCGTCAAGACAGTTTTTGTCATTTTAGAAACGTTGGCTGGTAGAGTTTTCTTGTCATCCCACTATTGATTCTTACAGTCATTTAAAAGATATTCATATTATGAAGAGAATTAAATATGACATCAAAATTTGATTTGCTGCTAAATAAATTTAAAGAAATAATTTGAAAAACCTCATTAAATGGATTTTCGTATTTTTAAGAAAATCTTTTTCTAAGCGAGTGACATTTATGCTACGTCTATAATTTCGTAGTTTACATTTCACATAGAATAAAAACTACGCCATTTTACTTCCTAAAAGATTTGTAACGTAACAGTAGTTTTTATTATAATAAATACCAGTGAAATGCACTTAAATTTATTGAAAGTGAAAAGTGACTTTTGGTAATAATTTCTCAATTTAAACTATTCATAACAAATGAATATAAATCAACACACCATTAAACGAATTTAAAGAAATTAGTTTTTGTACCGGCCGAATTAATAAACATTAATCACCTGTTAAAATGTTATTGAATATTAATGCTAAGCAAATTATATACAGTCCTTTTTATAGCACTTGCTATCAGTCTTCAATCTTTGACTCGTATTGTCGGGAACGCATGAATTATTTCATCCCATTGCCGTGGGCTTTCCATCACAACTTCTCAGATCACTTCTGGTACACTTCATTCTCTTTCCGTCTATAGCCCAAGATAATTGAAGATTATCATTTGTGCCGCGGGCACTTTAAAAGTAGTCGCAAATGGCAACATATCCCTGTTAGTTTTCCGGCCAGTGATAACTCGTCTTCAAATACATTTTATACGGATCATTCGGACTGCAGGGGGTTTCAAGCATGAAAGGATTCCACTTTTAGAAGCTATTGATCTTTCTGAAGTTATTCGCGATATGAAAGGTGCCATGGTATGAACTGAAACCGCTAAATGGTATCTATTTCAGGACAAAGGAAGTTTCAAATGGATATTGATTGTGAACAAGTTAGCTCGTTTCAAGATATTTTCAAGTATAATATTGATTATTTAGCATTTGGGGCCAAAATGGTGCTTTCTTATCGCATGGTTCGTAATATATTATTTCTCTGTAACTAATGTTATCTTCCATGTTCGAAACCTGATTCCACCGATGTTCTGCCATGCCTCCAGGTCTGATGTACATGAACAATGGCGTAGCGAGGGCAGGAGGGGCATAATGTGATTCCCCCCTCTATTGCCATCAATGACTTAGCATGTCTAAACGGGCGGTCGGCCCAATTAGAACAAAGATACTATACAATATTTTTGCGACGTTGTTCGATATTATGAATGCTGCTCGATATTTCGTGAAGATATCTGAGCGATGTTATGGAGCATCATGTGCTATTAGGCAACGGTATTATGTTTTCTCTACCTAGCCATATCTGACTTTAAAATGTATTGCAAACGCACAAACGTTTTGTCTCCTTGGCGCCCGTAAGACTGGAACCCTAGGCATTTATACCTCCCCCTCGCCGTCGACACTCCACAGTATGTAAAATCTGATATTCGGCCTAAAATACTCACTTCGATGTGTCGAAGATGATTGAAAAGGGCTTGTTGGTGGAAGTGTTACCTTTGTCATCTGGCCATCACTCAAAATTGCGATATTCGTCCCAAATAATCTCCTGTATCATTTAAAAAAGGTGTGTCAGTATAATGAATTAGTGAGTTTTATTTTAAAATACGTTTTATTGTTAATTTTTCCTCTGTTCATTTCTGCCTTATTCCTTAATTCAATTTCTTTTTTGGTAAAGAGTTAATCATTTTTTAATGCTAATGTTTATAGGCTGGATACTATCTGTAAATTGGGTAATGCGTCAAGCAATGCCCTTGCGTACATTTTTAACTGCGCAGGAAGCCTTGAATTTTTTGTGGACTTTAAATGACAGTGATTTAGATGACATAGACAATGAATTACATTTTGTTGCTGGTAAATCTCTTATTGAACTATTTGAGTTGATCTGTTTGAAGTTGATTGAGCTGACGGTTAAAAAATCAAATAAATATTCCAGGCAAAAGAATAATCATGTTTTTGAAATAAGCATGGTTTAAATGAAGAAATTTTTAGGAATTCTCTTCTACAGTAGTCATCATATTTTATCTCAAGAGAAAATGTACTGGGAAAATGTGCCCGACATTGGAACTTTAATTTTAAATAAAGTGATGTCGAAGAACAGATATTACGAAATAAAGAAGTATCTTCATTTTAACGTTAACTTAGAACTTGACTTGAGTACTAGATATTTAAGAGTGAGGCCCCTTTATGATTTCCTAAAGAAAGCTCTTCAACAATTCGGAGTATCTTCTGAATTTTTAATGCTTCTGGAACAGCGTTTGTTACTTAATGAAAGCTCAACCAGCTATTTAGTGATGATAGTTTGAGCCTGCTTGATTTTCCTATTTGGGACTTTCTATTCCAAGGAAACCATCTTACAGAAAACTGGGTGTCCAACGCGTTAATGAAGATTTCCTATAGTTTAAAAATGAACATGTTATTGTAAAAAACCCAGAAAACCGACAAAGAAGATACCAGCTAAGCCCTCTGCAACTAAATCAATAACTATTTGTAAAAAATGCAACGTTCGACCATGCTTAAGATGCTTCCTCCCTTTCCACCTATGTAAGGGCTAATAGCAATGAATTATACCATCGTCCTATTTTTAGGACAGCCTGTACCGACGAAACTAATAAAACTTTGATGAGTTTTTGATTTTATGTGTATACATAGGCTTAAAGAAAAAAAATTAGATTTTTTAAAAAATATTAATTTTTTCATTGCTTGGTACAATATGGGTTAATGTGAAGATACAGCTTTTTCAATACTTTTTTTTGCACCTGCATATAAAATATTTTATTGCAATGCCAAATTTCTCTCCCCTCTGGCGCACTTCGGAAGTTTAGAGAGGGGTTGCGCTCAGGTGTCGACTTCGTCATCTATTCGCAGTTCAAAATTATCAATTAAAAAACAAATTCATAAAAAATTCGCCGTACCAAAATAGCCCTCGTGTTGCTTTAAAACGGAACGTTAATACATCTAAACAGAACTAAATCAGGTTTCTCACACGCTTCATTGATGCATGAAACCTAACCTTGTCTTTTTGCCTGGTATCAGAACAGGCAGGCTGTCACTTGATTTCTTATTATGAATGAATTTCGTTATCGAGCGGAAAATTGTTGTCTTGTGCTATTTAAGAACATTGGACAAAATATTCAACCCCATAATTTTCCGAAGGAATCTGTTATTTTATGCTTAGTAAATAAAAAAAAAATTTAAGGGGGATCGAACATCTAGTCCTAAACATAGACAAATGGTAATGTTATAAGTTCGATTCGTCTCCCTTTATAAAGATATAAATACAACTTAAGGGAATATTTAATTGCGAAAGAGTCAAAAATAAAAAAAATAAGTTCATTATCAGAGGTAATGATGACTTCATCAGAGGTCATTCATCCATGCAGATGAAAATGCAGAAAAAAAAACATTTATGAACAAAGAAAAACTTAAAATCATTACATTTTTTCATTAGATTAGAAAGATTTTAATTTCTTCTTGGTGGATAAATGTTTTTCTTTCCAATATATTAGGGAATAGGTTCAGGCTTAGAGGAAATTCATATTAAATTCAGACCTTAAACTCTTTTTCCTCTACAGAAAACCTATTCTAGTTTTGGATCTGCATGGATGGATAACCTCTGATGAAGTCATCCACCGGATTCTTACTTCTTATCGTTGTCTGTTATTATTTTTGTATTTGTAACTCTTTCACAATTAAAAATTTCCTCAATTAATATTTATGCCGTTGCACTTCGCAATTTTTTCCGGCATGATGCTGCACTTGAGCACACCAATTAAATTTTTTCTATTATTTTTTTGTCTTTTTAGACATTCAGTTCTCTTTTTATAATATTTTTAAAAATTTAGTCGTAATTATAACAACGATGGCGTGCACTCAAAAATATATTTAATATCGTTGCAACGTGCGTGTAGTGAAAAAACAATTAAAAGTATAGTTGTAAAATATGCTAAGATGTATTTTTAAATAATTATTGAAATTAGAGAAAAGAATTGTACTGAAATAAAATTGGACTCACAGAAAATTACATCTTTGGATTTTAAAATGCGGTCAAAATGGAACCACATACATGCTCCTAAGTTATTAAAGAAAAGAATGAGCCTTTTGATTAATTTGAAATTAATTATATTATTGGTTAAACTCTTGAAAAGCCATTTTATTAGTGAGCAGCTACTACTCAAGACGTTTCTACGAAGCAAAATGTTTATTCTAAATCCAACGGTTTGTTCTGTACAGCATTTTATTTGATTTTTTAATGACGAATTTCGCACGACCCTATTTACATATAATATTTATTCTATACACATTATTATGTTATAAGAGATCTTTCTGCTTCAAAAATCTCGTCTCCATCCGACAACAAATAAACGGTTTTTAAAGCTAGCAGCATAAAATCCAACTGAAATTTCAAATGATATATTAAAAGTAACAATATAGGGGTGCCATCTATTGAATCAGTTTGGCATTAATATCATTACTGGGACTTTCAGAAATGTCGGAAGTTTGGATTGCGTGACTTATCTGTAATTAATTGAAAAATCAAAAAAAGTTATTTATCAGAGTTATCAAGTTATTATCACACAAAGTTATTTTAAAATATGAAATTGAGTGCCTCCATATATCTGAGATTACAAAGATGAATCAACATACTTATATACCGAAATAACCAGAATGTTGAAATTATCAATTTTGAAATTTTCATCTGTGTTTTCTCTGAAGAACTTTTTGGTTTTGCACAAATTTTATTGATAATCATTTGGTAGTGATAACTGGAATTTATTTAATTTATTTATAGTTATTTTATCTTTGAAAATTCCTTCCCCTTTGAATGTTTACGAGAGATTTCATTAGGGTCGATTTGTTAAGTTTAAAACGGTTTTTGGAGATTTTACTTATTTTTATTATTGAAGAATATCTTATACATCAGATCACTCAAACAGAATAATTTTTATAAAGTTGTTAGACTTCTCATTCTGTTTATTTTTATACATTAAATACCTATGAATTGGAAGTGTATATGTAACGTAATTTAAAATGACCATCAAGGAAAGGCCTGACGTGGAAGAACTCAAGTAAATTAATTCTATATTAGATATACAAAAAATCTCTAGAATGTGAAATATTATATAGCTTTTCACATATAACAAGGTAATTTTAGCATGTGAACTCTACTCCTTATTGTTTTAGTAATCTATATTTATAATAAAGGGACACATCAAATGCTAGGAGAAATATTCGTTGAAACACAGTTAAATTTCAAACATTTTTTAACGTTTTTAAGATTTCAGCGTGATCTAAATTTTTATATCTGTGGTTAAAAAAACATTCAAGTTAAAAATATTAATAGATTCAAAATCTACAAACTTTTGTCACAATATGATAAAATCTGTTATAAAATCAAGCCGAAACAAACTAACCCCAGATTTAATATTGTTCCAAAGTCATTTTAAATTGCAAAGCAAAATATGCATTCATTAAACAAGAAGTTAATATGGAAACTGTATTTTTTCCATTTATAGTTTTTTTATTTTTACGAATATTTTTTTTGGTCTGTAATGCTCAGAATACGCTTAATCGTCAATAATTCCCATTTCTATGGGGTCCACTACAGTCTTCAAACAGCTTAGAGTGAAATGATATTCAAACAAAGGAACAGAAATCTGCATTCCGGATCCTTGAGTGGCAAAATTAAATTCTAGAGTAATATTGCCGGATTTGGCGGACCGAGACAAAAGAACACGTATCATCCACTCAAACTATGGTCGAACAATTCACAACTTTCACCTTGTACACAAAGTTCTCTTCGGTGCAACAGAATTCTGGACACCCATATTTCATAAGGCCCTCTCCAGTTTATAACAATGCGAATTTAATGCAAATTCTGTAGTTAATTTTGCAGAAGCTGTTTCCATAGACAAGCTGTGTAAAGAGAGAAGAGAAAAAGGGTTTATGTGTAAAAGGACTTCTAAAGAAGAGACAATTATTAGGAAGATTTATGAATTCGCATCTTTTAAGAAGTATTATTTTTATGAAAGTAATGGGAGTTTTATACAATGCTGATGGTTCTTGAAAAAGAAAAAGCTCAAGCGGTGTGATGATCTAAAAGGAAGGTATGTAAAGTCTTTGTTATTAAAGTAATTCAAGCATAACTTCCTTTCTTTTTCCTACAAAGTAAATTAGTTAGAGGAGAAAGATAAATTATATGGATAGTGATTCTAAAGTATCTAAAAAGCGTAAACACTAGAAAAGAAGGATATCTTACAAGCAAATTAAGAAGTTATAGAGTATTATTTCGTTATTGTTTAGTAAAACATATACCTTTCATTCACAGTTTTAACCTAAAAATTAAAATTTTTCAATAAAATACATTTTAGCTCCATAAATACGTTTTTTTATTCTCCATAGAAAGACTGTCGAACATCAAAACATATCGCGTAATGAATTTTAAGTGCACAGTTATATCTGTAAATCGAAATTGCTGCAATGTAACAACTAAAAATCAGAAATAAAAATTTTGCTCAAGTCTTCTAATGTATAAAATAACCATTTTGGAGACAGAAGTATTTTTGGACAGATTTTGTTAATTTAAGCCATGGTCAGAAGACGAGGACAGCATCTCAAACGCCAGCTTCTCTTCAGATTTCTGCATTACACCAACGGGAGAACATCTGACCTTCTAAATCGTGTTTTTCTCCTTGAAACCGGGTTTCGAGCCCTCGGCTCTACGGTCACGAAGCCGAGATTCTGCTTCTAGTCGGCCTTGACCAAAATAAAAAGAAAAAAACCAATTTGTCTATTCAACCAGAAATCTATAATATTTTTTAACTATTATTTACTAGTAGTTCTGTGAAAGTAAACATTAGATCTTGCGTAAAAAGTTAAAAACATCAACATTCAAACCAAACATATTCATCGAAGTTTTTAAAGATTTTGCCATTTTTTCAAAGGGATTTATTTTCACAAGTCTCCTCTTTTTCCAGTATTCATACAATTACAATTTAGTTTCTGCTTTTATCAGCATTAACAAAAGTATAATTAAATTTTATTTGCTATTATCGCTATTTTTGCAGGTATTATGTATGGAGTTCTAAATGATGATGAACCATTAAAACAGTCACCGGCTATTAAACGGTAGTATAATTGTTTTGTCCTAGACTCAATTTCGCTTCCGGAAAGCAACCAAACATGTTGTATGTAATCGCAAAGTATTCGAAGTGTAATAAAGGTGGAGTTATCATATTTTTGAAAGCCGAAGGAATTTACAAGAGCGTAATACATCAAAAAGTACAAGGTGTTTATGACCAGAACCTTTTAAGCTAAAAAGAAGTCAGTCCCTGGTGCAAAATTTTGAACATAGAAAAACGGTGCTGAGTGATAATCCGGAAAAGAAAAGAGACAGACCTTTGGGAGGACCTACAACATCCTCTGTTTCTCCAGATTTAGCCCCCTCGGATTTTTATTTATTTGAACCTTTAATTAAAATTTGGGCTTGGAAGAGCTTCACAGATCAGGAAGAATTGGAAGGCACCTTTATGGGTTACTTAAGCAACTTAACAGTACAAGTATTTTAAAAAGATATTTAAACTAGTGTCATGCTGGGATAAATGTCTCAGTGACACAGAGATTATGACGGGAAATTAAAGAAAATATTTAGTATTTTTGTGGAAAGCATTAAAATTTTCTTAAAAAGTTAAATTAAAAAGTTAGTATAATTTTTACTTCAACATTTAATCCTTCTTTAAGCGCGTGAAACTTTGTTGCTCGGTTAGCTCGTGGGGTTCGTATGTTCCCCATTTTCTCTTCCTACAAATATAACAACTACAAATTAATTTATAAATATCTACAATTGCAAACAAAAGCAAGAATAATTTTAGATGACTATTTTTAAGGATTTTTATAGAGAATACAAAAATGCTATGAAAAATCATAACATTTAAAAAATTGCTTCTTTTAAATGCTCATCACAGACCCAATTATTGCATTTTTCATAATACTTCTGGGTAATTGTGTACCTATTTCTCCCACATTTACCTCTTTGCATCTACGTTTTTCTCATTTATTTTGTTGTATTTTTGTCCTGTACCCTTGATTCGTAACATAAGATTGCTCTTCATCATAATTCCACTGGAAGACGAGCATTGGGCAGCTCTGCATAAAATTAGAAGTATAATAAGTATGTAACTGAAATTTCCAACGGCATCAAGTCGTTTCATATCTTTATCGATATTAATATGTTCGAAAATTACAAAACCGTTAATAATAGAGGTGTTTTAAATGTTGTAAATAAAGAACCATAATCAATGTCAAGAATTTCTTGAGACATCATTTTACCTGCTTAGCTGATAAAGAACATCAATTCCTTTTTCCTGACTATAAAATGTAACAATTTCAGGTTCTTCGTTAATACAAACTGAAAAATTCATTGCAAATAATAATATAAACATATCGACAAATTGAAAGCCAAATCTTCATGATTTTACTCCTCGCTTCTTATTTTGTAAAAATTATTTGAGTAGTCCCCGTTTATTTTAATGAATTGCATCGACATAAATTAATTTATATCTCTGATAAAAGCTTTTTGGCAGGATAGAAACTAGAAAAGAGTTATCTGCTCTTAAACTAGTTTTAGAATTCAATAACATTTTTTCAAATATTTAAAAAATAATAATTAAATGAAGCAAAATTCACGCATGAGGCTTAATAAGCCGTTGAAAAAGTATGTATTATTACAGAAACAACGGAGGAGGAAGAATTGTCAACTGCCAATTCGTGTTGCATGATTAGGTGAGTTAGGTGTACCTGTTTCTCATATTACTTTGTGTTCTTTTATCTCCCGTTTACTAGAATTTAGAGTTAAATGACTGTGCCATACTCTTCCTGAGTATTTCAAGGACAGGTTTCACCTCTGAACAATGAATGGAATTTAAATTGCAGCGTTTTAAAAACCAATGGGGGGATACCTGTACCCCACGCGATTAATGAAGTGTTAATAAAGGACACCACTTGTAAATTACTTATGATTCCTTATAATCTTTCAGAGAAGCTATGGTCTGCTTGAATATTAGCCTAAGAAGAGAAATATCTTATACAAAGAAAAGATCCATTATTTAAATCCTGATGTTTATGTAAATAAACAACATAAATGTGTATAAACAAGGCCGCATTTAAACGTGGGAGGACTCGCGCGGGGTGTTTCGACACCCCATGCTTGAAAAAAATCTGTCTGCATACATAAGCTGAATCCCCACACATAATCTGAAGTCGTTAGGCCCATCAGTCTCTGCCTCCTAACTCATGTTATACCCATGCCATACGAAAATGGCGAATTCCGAATATTTTGTTCTGTTTTATAGAACGATTTGGGGTATGTTGACACCCCGCGCGCGCTCTGGTGTTACTATTATTCAGTATGAAACCATGGCGCTTTCAAAACAATCTTTTCCTCCTTTGAATTATGATCAAGAAATAAAAAAAATTATAAATCTCCTAGAAGATATTTAGTCAGATGAAGATGAAATAGAAGAATAATTAGAATGTTCAGAACTACCCTTTTCACTTTAGACTCCCCTGTGATATCCCGACAGAAACAAGAGGACGTGCATAGCAACTATTTTCTTCATGAGTCAAAAATGAGAAAAGAAAAAATTGTTATCTCAAATGCTATATGTATCCAAGAGAAAAGGGATAAAAAAATGAAATAAAATAAAATAAAAACTATGTGTGTGAAGTGCTGAAAAAGCACTTTGAAATACAGGCTTTATCTAGAAACTACTCACAATCTACCGCTTCCGGTCCATGTGCAATCTAATTATCTTCAAAAGTAATCATGTAACTGAGTATTCTTATTTTAAAAAAACTGTATAATTTTGATTATAACCGCATTTACAAATAAAAAAGAAAAAAATATTTTATAAAATTCAATGATTCCAAGTCTTTTGGAAAAAAAGAATGCTTTTAATTTAATTGATGTTAATTTTTAATTTAACATTATATTTAAATTCTGTTTTATATAATAAATGTTGTAACTATCATAAATTGCATGAACTATTAGAATTATAGAAGCATATCGCTTTCTCATTAAATTGTTTGGGGTGTTCTGACACCCCATGCGCGTTCTCGTGTTACATTTTATAGCGCTAAACCTCCCGAGTTAAAATTAACTCGTTAGCACACTCATGGGGTCTTTTTGACCCCATCCTTTCTCTTTTGTTAAAAAATCCTAGGAATTTCCGAAGATTTGTCCCTGTTATTTCCTGTATTTTCATGGGGGAGATAGAAGAAGAAGATAAGAAGGCAAAAAACGGTGAAACGGGGTTTCCCACTTTTTATGGGAGCATTGGGGGTCAAATTGACCCGTGCTTGTGCTAGCGTTTCAAATTAACTTAACGTTATGACTGTTTCCGTCGTAAATTTGGACTGTAAATAGGTTTTAGATGAAAGGCAAATTTT